>VWZP01002845.1:2171825-2224317 GCA_013396995.1 Dicaeum eximium
AAAAAAAAGGGGGGGGCTGTCAGAGGTGTTTAGTTGCAGTGATGGCAGCTCTAATTTTTCTGTCCTTAATTTTGTTGTAGTCATTGTCTGTCTTGAAAATGTGGCTTCAGAACTCTTGCAGCTTTATGTGAGAATCTGTAATGCTTTTTATTTCAGGAAAAAAAATTGGGAAATCTTCACAGCATTTTATCCATATACTCTTTTAAATTAACCATTGAAGAGTTTTTTTGTTTTTTTTTTTTTTAACTTTAGACATTTGGGGCCACCTTTGAGGCTATTTGAATTTTGAGCACATTGATTTGACAGTCAAATAGGGAGTTCATGGGAAATTTTTGATTTAGGTACTTAGTCAGAAGTCATCTGAATTTTTTTTTTCTGTTATGTACAGAGAACCTTTCTTGACATGTTTTTGATCAGACCACTCAAAACTGAGTATGACAGAAGAGAACGCAGATAAGGGATTTTGTGCTTTTTTATGATTGAAAAACTGGAAAAGTTTTATTTTTCAGTGGAAAAATCAAAGCTAGCAGTGTGGTTTCAGTTTTTATTTATTCTGACTGTGTGTCTCAAAAGAGTAATTGACAACAAAAGAATTATATTTTCTGGTAGTTTTTTTGGCCTATCAACATCTAATTACATTTGTTAACCTGCAGTAAAAAACAATTGTCAGAGCACAGGACATGTTGATGTAATTATTTTCACTGTTTGTCTTGTGATAGGAAAATGCATAGAGACAGATCAATATAACAATCCTTACGAAATGTGCCTGTTCTGGGGAAGACTTGGGGCATTATGCTAATGCAGATGCTCCTCTGAAACAGTCTTGCTGATAGTTTCAGAAGTTTGAGTGGTTGTAGTGGAAGAGAGGAGGAAGGTAGCAAGTGGAAATCTGGTAAAAGCTAGATTATGCTCAGTTTTTGCATGGTAAGGTGTTCTGGTAACCCAGCCTTTCTGGAGGAAGTTTCTGAAAGCTTTCCTATGAGCAGTTCTGGGCATCCACCAGGGCTCATTTATTCTGGAGAGTAAAGTGTCCTTCTTCATCCTTCTGAAATTCTGTTAGGTGTTTGTTGAAATTTCTTTCCTAATGACTCCTGACACTTTATTTCCTATTTTAACTTTATGCTGAGCAGGGGTCTGGTATTTCCATTCATCTGTCTATCATAAGTATTAAGCTCTTGCTCCTAACAGGTAATTGTTTACTCAAGCTCACAGTTGTCTTTGTGAAGTTAGTATTGTTTTTCTTGTATGCATGATTTAACTACCCTGAATGTTACCTGCCATTTTATAGCATATTCACTCGTTTTTCATGAAATCTTTGTTTCCTTGTCCTGGTTTAAGCCCAGCTGGCAGCTGAGCACCACAGAGCAACTCACTCACTCTCCCTCCTCTTGGGTCCCAGTAGGATAGGGGAAGAGAATTGGAAGGCTAAAAGTATTTGCAGGTTGAGATAGGAACAGTCAAATAATTAAAATGCAGTAATGGCTATAAATTGTAATAAAAAGGAAAATAAACCTCAAGAAAGACAAATGATGCAAATAAAATCAGTTGTTCACCACCAAACAACTGATGCCCTGGGAAGCAGCCTGCTGTCAACCTTCCCCCAGCTTTATGTGCTGAGCATGACACCATATGGTAGGGGGAGTGCCTTTAGCCACTTGGGGTCACCTGTCCTGCCTGTGTCCCCTTCCAGCTTCCTGTGCACCCTCAGCCTGCTTGCTGATGGGGTGAGAGGCAATAAAAGCCTTGCCTTTGTGTAAACACTGCTCAGCAATAGCTGAAACATTCCTGCATTATCCAACACTGTTCCCAGCACAAATCCAAAACATAGCCCCATACTAGGTGCTGTGGAGAAAATTAATTCTATCCTAGCCAAAGCCAGAAAATTTATGTAGTTTGCCTTTTTTATTTATTACCTTGAGACCTTGAAATTCTTTCTTGAAAGTCTGTTGAGGTAGAGGAACTAGATTAGGCTTCTGCTCTGGCTTGTGTCTAGAGCACCACTAGCTATGTGAATCAGGATGTTCCATTTCAAAAGCCATGCTGACTTGTCCTAAGAAGATTATATTTATCCAGATAGCTCCTAATTCCATTCCTCATTGCAGTTTTTATTAGTAGATACAGCACAAATCTTAGGCTTAATGTCTTGCCCACAGTCTCTTAAAAGTCTGTCACCTTTTCTACCACAGAGTCCTCTACTACCAAGTTTTAATTGAGAGGTGATGCACCGTTGTGTTAGTAATTCCCCGATTTCATGCTTGAGTTTCTCTTGGATGCCTGGGTTGAGTGCCATCTGGTCCTGGTGAGCTGTTAGTGTTTGTTTTGTTGGTTCCTGCTGCTTTTGCTCATAGTCACTGCAATTTCAAACGCATCCATGGACACCCCTAGAAAGAGGGGTCCTGGTAGGGGAATCCTGGGAAATAGTGTTGCGATATCAGAGCGTGTGACAAAACTCTGTAAGACCTTATAGGAGGGAAGAGTGATTTTATTTTAATATAAAATGGGTTTCATTCCACACTCTCACACCTGTGTACTTAAAATCACCACGACACTTCTGTCCACACAGTTTAGCATTCAGGTACCAAGATGTGTGTATTCAAGCCATTGGTTCAGGATTCCTTGCAATGATGTGGAAGACAAGGGAATTGAGCTGCTGACTTCACTTTGCAACTTGTGGGCCCTTAGTTTGACAGGCATAGGGGTAATCCCTTCATCTGTTCTCACCCCTGCATCATTTAAATTAGTTTCAGTCTCTTGTTTTAGGCTCCTTTTCCAGATTTGAGTATCCCGAAGCACATGTAAATGGGCTGGAGTTTGTTGACCTGCTAATCTAGATACCATCCACAAATGCCATTAATATATTGTTATATTCCCTCTTCTGTTGTTTTTTTCCCTGGTGTTTCATGCTCAAACATTAACATTTATCCTGGATTCATACCAGTGTTCATATTTCTATTAAGGTTCTTTACAGAGGCTCCCCAGTGCCTCGTACTGTCACCATCACTGCAGTGAATCTGCCTGATGTATTTTCTGTAATGCCTTTATATTCTGAGTCTTCCCTTACTATTCTGATGATGAGTTGCCTCCTGGAGTTCCTGGCAGGTTTCCTGTTCCTGATATGCCTGAAAAAAGATTTGTCATTAGTGCCTGCCAGTTGTTCATCATATCTTTTGTTTGTTTTGCCTGCCTTGGTGTGCTTTTACATTCATTTGCCATATTTTATGATCTGTTGAGCTGTGTTTTTCTATTTGGATTTGACTTAAGCTTTTTTGAAGGTAACCTCACTCCTACACTGCTGTTCTAACCAGTCTGGTTTCTTTTTTTCCTTTCTTAGGTTTTATTTAATAGGAAATGTGTACCTGCCTGGTTTTTCTGGTTATCTCTGTTCATAATTTCCACAGTGCCTGCAAAGATTGAAATTCTTTATCTGGCCCTTTCATATTCTCTTAACAAGCTTCCTTACTTCTCATGTTTGCAGTCTCTGAAGCTGGACACAACTACAGGTTTATTTTTCTTCTCCATTGCTCCAACTGGGAAGCTATTGCATAGAAGAATTTTCAAAATCTTGTAGCTGAAGAGCCACTCTATATTTAGGACTAAATCAAGGATTTAATTTTCTTTTGTAGGCTTCCTAATTAGCTGCTCCATGAAACAGTCACTGATTTAATGCAAAAAAGTCACATCCTGGTATGATGGGATGTTTATAATCTGTTTTGGAAGGAAGTGAGCTGAAGTCTCCCAAAATGATAACTCTGCTTTCATCATATTACATTAAGTGTTGCTATTCTTATTAGGTGCTAGTAAAGACTAAATACCTTCCTGTTTTAGCCTGGAATCAAGATCATGAGTATGCTGCTTTGTTGATATATTTGAAATAAGAGTTAATGAATATACTTGTAAATCAAAGTTGTACTTTATTTAGCATAATCATAGATTTTTTTTGGCTTAAAAAGGACCTTTAGAGATCATCTAGTCCAACTTCCCTTCCATAGGCAGGGACATTTACTAGACCAGGTTGCTCAGGGCCCCATCCAACCTGACCTTGCACACTTGAAGAGATGGAGCACCTCAGCTTCTCTGAGCAACCTGTTCAGTGCCTCACCACCCACACTGTATGAAACTGTCCTCCTTGTGACCAACCTAAACTTTACTTGCTTTCATTTTAAAGCTGTTTGTTATTTTCTGATCATTACAGGCCCTGAAAAAAGTCTCTCTCCCTCTTTATTATTTCCCCCTTTAAGTAATGAAAAGCCACAGTGAGGTGTCCCTGGAGCTTTCTCTTTTCCAGGCTGAACAACTCCAACTCTCTCAGCCTGTCTTCATAGGAAAGGTGTCCCTTCCCTCTGATAATATTGGTGGCCCTTCTCTGGACATGCTTTAAGGGGTCCATGTCTTTCCTGTGCTGGGAACCCCAGATCTGGATGCAGTACTCCAGGTAGGATCTCATGAGAGCAGAGGAGGAGAATCACCAGTCAGCCACTCAAGCCAAGTAAGTGCAGTAATTTTTATGACACAAGTGTTGAATAAATACTTTACTAAAGGGAAAACAAGGACAGCTGAGAGGATTAATTCTTTCTGTATTGAAGATGTCTTTACTTAATCCACTGGGCAGTGTTGAAAAGCCTCTAAAGGTACAATGAAGGAAAAATAGTGGTTCTAGTTCTCTTTAGATTCCTCAAGTAGAGTATTTCTTATTTATGTGTGTTCCCAAGTATTCAGGGGAACTTCAGCTGCTCTGGCACCTTCCAGAAAATAGTATTTTATCATGCAAAGACTAGTAAAATTTCAGCACTTCTTTTGATGGGTAGTGCTGAAAGCAGCTCATACTGAATGTCTTCTGTATTTGCTTCTGACCAAAAGAAAGGAAGGGATGGAGGAGGGTGGTGAATTGGATGAAAGTAGCTATTTAGCAATGGCCTCGAAAACATACTTAACAAAATCAAAGAATTTGTCAATGTCTGAGGACAGAAGATGTAGTGGTTTTGTAAAGACATGCTGTAAGGGCGCAAGTACAAGCTGTTTCTTCAGGAAGAATAGATAGCCATAATTGCTACTGCCTAATTACAAGCTATTCATTAGTCAGAAACTGAAGGAGCCATGCAAAAAAGGGGTACTAGGTCAGCTTTTGAACATGTCTGAAAAAAGAGTGGTGCTCGTGTGTAGAGACATTATCAGAAGGACTTGGTACAAAACAAGAAAGAGCTGGAAAAGCTGCAGCAAGAAAACATTCTGTAAATATATTAGTCGCACGGGAAATCACTAAAGAAAGACCTCGTCTGTTAAGCAGAAAGACGAGAAAGTTAACAACAGATGTTGCTAAAGAGGTTGTAAGCACCATTTTTACTTTACTGAGCAGGATTAGCTGTGAGCAGACAAGCACTAGGGCTAAGATGCAGAACACAGCCTAGCATACATCCATGGAGGCTAAGGCTTGGAGTCCTTTCCTAAATACTCTTACAGCGGATAGAAAGTTTAGGCAAATGACTAAAATGGGTTGATGCTATTAGGGACCTTTGAGAATGAACAGATGAGAACTGAAATCCTGAAAAACCAAAAAAAGACTGACTTAGTGCCCTTTTCTAAAGGGGTTGAAAGTATAGAACTGCAGGCCAGGCAGATTAATTCCTGGAAAAAATACTGAAAAAAGCAATTGACAAGTATTTGGAAGAAAGTGAGGGTGGGTAAGCAAAAATCAATATAGATTTGGCAAAGACAAGTCACTTTGAATCAGTTTGTCTTCCTTCTGTGACAGAGCACATGCCTCCTAGATATGGGAGAAATAGCTGTGATATATCTTGACTGTAGGAAAGCTTTGACACTTTTCTAGCACTCGTATGAACAGGGTGTAAAATACTAACTAGTTGAAGCTTTGTATAAAATAGATACAGAATCAAGTTTAGTGTGTGGTTAGGCTGGTTTGTTTCCAGCTGCAGAGAATTTTCTGGTTTTGCTACATATTCATATTAATGCTGTGAAACATGAAGAATTTTTAATTAAGATCTGTCCTGCAAATTTAATCAAAGAGAAAGGCTATGTTAGAAAAGAGATTTAAAATTGAGGGTTTTTTCCTTTTAACACTGTAAAAGCTAAGGGTAAAGTTTAGAAAAATAATCAAATATCACATGGGAATTGGTTGCTGTCTAAGCAGGTTTGAATAGAAGAATTTTGATGTTGTAGTTGATTTCAGCTGAACACTAAATGGGAATGACATATTTTTGGAAAACATTGCTACTGGCTTTATAAGCAAAGTGGTTATTTGCAGTATTGCTTGGTCTTAGAAAATTCCAAATATGGAGTGAAATGAAATGTGCCTTGCATGGGGCTTCAGGCTCCAGAAAAGATGTTTGACAGGTTGGAGATAAGCTAAATGCAAGAGCACCAAGGATGAGCAAAGTTCTAGAGAACTTCCATGACATGGCCCATGGCTGTGACAGTCTGTGTTTGCAGTTCCTGTTCATGTAACAATACTGCCTAGGCTACTGCTTACTGTCAGTTTTAGTAGATCTTGACTATAATAATGAGTTTTGTCCTTTTAATGTAATATTCATAAAACTGCATTCAAAAGGTGGGGGAGGAGAGGCTGAAGGAAGTCCTTATGCACAAAATGCCCTTAGTGAGATTGTAAAATCCAGCACTTAGAAATTGAGAAAGGACATAAATGTATTCAGCCTCCATGTGTGAACACAGGCAGACTTTCTAGTTATGCAGTTGAGTGGTTTTTTTTCTCATACACCCAGTAAAGGAGTGTGTTCATCCTAAACATATCTGCTATTGCCAGTGCTTGGTTTAGTGCAGTCTAGTGCTTTTAAGGTTTGGGGCTTTTTTCAAGTCATGGTTGTACTTGTGTAGGATGCACTGTGGATCACTTCTGTCAGCTTACTGCGAGGCAGTGAAATGAGTTTGAGTGGTTTAATATTCAGTTGTTCACATTCCCAGTGTACTTTGATATGAGAAGATACTTAAAGAACTATTGCCTTAATATAGTCAAGGAGATGGAATTGTAATTTATTGCTTATCATAGTTTTCCATGATGGTTGGTGATATGTATTGGTTAAACTATCTCAATAGCCATATTAAAAAAAAAGTGTTCACCACTTGCAGAAGCTGAATTTAGAATGGCAGCTTCTTTTTCTTTCCATTCATGCCATAAATAATATTCTGTTACTGTGGTGTAAGTAAATTGATTTATTTACATGCAATCCTAATAAAAAGATGATTAAAGTGATCTATATGAACTCATAGGTGAGCAAGGTCTTATTCTGATCTGTCTTCAGCTGGTGTAACTCCAGTGTAACTGGAAAAAAGTCCTGGTCTGTATTTTGTATATAGAAATGTATTACATTTCTATAACAGGCACTGTAAGAGGCACTTAAAATGTGTGCTGAAGGGTGGGGGCCATATATTTTTTGAATGTGGCTTTCTTGAACTACATGTTTTGAGCTCTCTGTTTCAGTCTGACTTGCTACAGAAGAGAGAATTTTCTGTTATCTTGTACAAGTGAATTATTTGTACTTGCACTGTGCCATTCAGCCCCCAGATAATCTTACAGTACCTATAGAATTGTAAAGAGCATTGGCTTTTCAGATTACCCTGAAAGCACTCTAGTCTGTGCAAAAATTGAAAACAGCATCTCTATGGTACACAGCAATGCTGCATGGCCATATTTTAAAAAAACCCAAGCAACCAAACAAAAACCCCAAGCAAACAAAAAACCCCAAAGATACAAAAGAAACCCAGCCCAAAACTGCAAAAAGCAAATCTGTTTCCTCTTTATCCCTTCTTATGCCAGCCAGGTTCAAAGAGGAGCTGTGCAGTGAGAGGCTGTAATTGCATGTCGGGAGGGTTGGAGCACCTTTCCTATGAAACCTTTGTTGAGTAACTTAAAGATTTCTGCTTGTCAGACTGAAATCCACATACTGAAAAGCTCAGCAGTGGTGGCAGTCACAGCTGTGGATGTGTCCTCTGCAGTCTTTCTCCGTGAGCTTCCAGGGGGTAGTACGGATGAAAGCTCCTGGTGCGCCTGCAATGCAGTCGGGAGCGCGGCTGCAGTTCCCGGTGCATGCTGAGCTAGCCTTGAGCCCGGCTGGTCGAGGCTGTTTTCTCCAGCTGTAACAGCACAGCTGCTGATCACTCCTTGCAGCAGCCTCTGCATGCATTCTTTCTTCCCAGTAAACTGCTTTTGGTGCAGGGAATAACAAGCAGCAAGCAGAAGACAGGAACCCTTCTCTTAGCAATGGGTGTGGAGCGAGCGTGCAATGGAGAAATTCATGCAGTCTCGGCTGGCAAAAAGAACTAGGAATTGTTGTGTACTAAACAGTTTCCTCTCATTCACCCTCTCCCATAACTTATCTCTCGACAAAGATGTTTAAACTGTCTAATGGTTCAATACTAAGCTTCACTTATCCATACAAATTGTGTACAAAGGCATTTTAACGATGTCACCTGAGTGGACTCTGACAAAAGGAGCTGTGGCTGTTCTTGTAGCGCAGCTTCGTAGATTGTCTTGCAATAAACAACAGCCCAACAGAAGAGGATAGTGTTTGAGTCAATTATGTTGCTTGATTTTGTCAGCTGGCATATGGTATCTGCAACCCTTAAATGGGTTTAAAACATAGATCTCCTGCTGTGCTGATAGCTAAATCTGATTATTCAATGATCTGGCTTTTCCTGTAAGATACCAGAATTAAACAAGGCAGCATATTTATTACAACATGCACCAGAACTGCATCAGTGCATCCTTTAATGAGGAATTTATGAAACCATCTTTGTGGGATTAGAGTGCTGAAGGTGAGATTTGACTGTTGCAATAGCCTAGCATTTATGAAGAGGCAATAAAAGGTGTCATATGTGTTTCCTAGTATTTCCTGTAGCTTCACTCTGAAGCAGTAAAGCTTACCAACTCCTTACCAACCACTGCAGAAAAACTTAGTAATGCTCACTGCAGTATCATACACAAAACTGCAATATTTGACTTTCCTGTGGTGTTCATAAAGAAAATGTTGACTAAGTTCAGTTTCGGTCTCAAAAAAATTTTCAGAAAGACGTGCAAAACATAGAGTATTTGCAATTTAGAACTTGCTTCAGACTTTTTTCCCTTCCTTGTGTTTTTCCAGTTAAAAATTTATTGCAACTGTGTGTTCTGTATTTTTTAATATGTGGTAGATATTTAGGTGGAACAAACAAACAGCAACATCAGTGCGCAATTTGTTACTGTGAAGAACCTAAACAGGATCGAAGTGGGTACTTTTCACCTACATTTCTGTGTGATTTCTAGGTGCATATGGAACTGGTCCGTGAATGTAACTCTTCACTTCCAAGTGTTTGATTGCAGTTAAAATACTGGGGGCGGGAGAGGGAGGTTAGCAAAGACTCTACCTTCAAAACAAATTGGAATGAGGAACTGTCAACTAGATCACCTCTAATTTGTTAAGTCGTTTTTAGTCCTTTATAAATGTGGTGGTAACTCGTTTCATAACATTTCCACATTGTTTCTGTGTTTGTCTGTGTGTTTTTCCCCTGGGAAACATATTGCAGGAAATGGAAATACTATAGCTGAAACTTCCATTACAGTCTCAATAAATATAAAAACTTTCTGATAATCACAAATAAATCAAAAGGAGATCTTTATTGACAAAAGGTGACTTACTTGTAGGAGGAATAACATCTATTCCTGCAGTGTGATTACAATGAAGAAATTAAATTTGCATTTCCTAAAGTCAGCCTACAAGTCAAATACCATCCATTTGCATTTTTAAATGCTGTGTATCAGATGAAAACATCCAAATATCAGATGTCCTGTTTCTTTTGTTTGTTATTCTGGAGAAATAGTTTTCAAAGGAAAAAATGTTTGATTCCTGAAAATCAGCAAAAATATGTTAGTTACCCTGACACACCTCCAGGTTATCAGAATCAATGGGCATACTGTTCACTGTAGTTGGTAGCACACTCTGGTTATTTGTAGTGCAGTAGTGCAATTGTAGAAATGCTTTATGTTGAGGATTTGTGGACTTTAACTGGGACAGCACTCTTGATAGTGCAATGCTGTTGCAGTTCCCAGGGTGCCATGTCACGCTCTAAAGGGTTGGCGTTTGTCATAGAGTGGTCACATTGCAAAAAATCTACCAAATTAATCAAACAAGCCAAGTTACTTAAGTGTTTGTTTGATCTTATTTCAAAGTTCTTTCTCTGGCTGATATAAAAACATTTGCAAACTGAGTTAGTTTCTATGTTGGAGTTTATTTTTGATAGCTCAGACATGGATACATTTCTCCTGGGAACAGCCTGTAAGTCATTAGTGCTTCCTCCTTTCAACTGAAGTGTTTCAGTTAAATTTTTCAAGTAGACTTTTTAGTTGTGCTCAGGAGAGCACAATGTACCCAGCCTGTGATTACTATTCCTCCTGGCTCTAAGTATTTGGCATAGGCCACTACTTATGGTTTTAAGGGAATAGATAACCTTAGCAGGATAAGTTCTCTGTGTTGCTTTGGAAACATCAGGACTGACACCTGCAGCAAGATTGCTGTGGTCTGGAGGTGAAAAAGAGGTTAAGGAGAAAGATAAAAGGACTTGCAGGATTTGATATGTAATCCTCTCTCAGAAGAATCCATGCAGGCTGGGGAGCATTGGTGGTTCTTGGGAAGGGTTTTATGAAAGTTCAGTTTTCTCTGCGGGGAAAAAAACCCCTGGTGGTTGTCCCCTGGTGCTGCAGAGGTGCTGTTTGTTTTTCTTGGGAACCTTCTGACTGCTCTGATTGTTCGGAGGTTATGCAAGTGAAGCCTCTCAAACCAAACCCACCTTCTGAATGTTGTTTGTTTCACAACCCTTCAAGGCTAAGTGGTAGCCAAAGTTCTCCTGTTCCCTTATGCAATAGGGTCTCCTGTTCTCTTATGCAATAGGCTGAAGGGGTGTTCTGGAAGGAGCCAGGCTCATTGAATGAGTGACAAAAGTAGGGTACTTTGCATGGGTCACTCCTTTTTGAATGTTAGGAATACAAGCATCAGGCTTTCTTACCAGGCACAGGGATAGATCCTCCCAGCAGTTCTTCATGATTTATTCTTGCTTCTGCAGACATATCAACTTTGATTGCTTGTGCCTTTACAGAAACAAAACTAAGCCACCCAGAATATCTTCATTTGCTCTGCAAGACTTCTGCCCTAATTCATGCTTTTTGGGCTTATCATCTAAACTCCAGTAAAAGCATGCTTACAGTTTCCCAATTGTTGAGGGAAGCTTTCTGTTTTCATTAGGTAACATTGCCCTGAATACTTATTCTTTGTGTTTACTCCTACGGCTGATAATGAACTCATTTTCAGGACAATCTGAGTTGACAGGGCTCCTTTGTTTCTCTAGAGCAGTGTGTTACATATTCAGATTTCCTGATTGCTTTGAATGTTTGCTTTAGTAGTTATGCAGAATTATTCTAATATTTCTGATACAAGCAAGTAAAATTGCATAAAAGCAAAGCAAGTGTGATTGGGTGGTACAGTAGAAGATGGACATTTCTGCTGGAAGTTATCTTATTGCAGCCAATACTGACATTAAACTTATGTGTGCCTCCAGCTATGTTGGTTCTCTGAGTTCAGGTATTATTAGGCAGATCCAATTGCCTGAATGTGCCTTCATTCAAAGTGAAAGTCCAAAGGCCAAAGCCAGGCTTCAAAAGACTAAGGGTTTGGGATCTACATCCTATTGTATTAATCATGAATACAGGATAATGAACATGACAATCAGGATATTTTGAAAACTGTATTTCTTCTGCTGTAGATACTATTTTGCTGCAAATATTATTAAAAAGAAATATATATTGATACTGCCTTCTTGGATTCAAGTAACTCAGAAGGAAGAAACTATGAAAACATTTACTATATAGACATTTTTTGTTCTGCTTTTGATACCTTCAGGATATATTAGCATGGTTTGTTTTCTGTAGTGTAGTGAATGTTTTGGCTCTGAAATTGACTGCCCTGACTTCAGAGGCAAGGATGAAGCATTTTAGCTGCTTGTCTGCACATCTGCCTTTTGGCCATAACATTTGGTTTTAAATAGTCTGTCACAGGGGTGAAATGAGTTTTCATGTTTGATTGTCTATAAATGCTATCCATCTTCCTCAGTACATCTCAAAGAAAAGATGTTCATCTATTAAAGCCACCTAATTTTCCCCTTAAATACCATGAACAGAAGGGGTCCCATTCTGTCTCATTTCCCTATGTATTGGCATTCCAAACTTGCTGGCTATTGAGAAGTTGTTCTGCTTGACTTGATTGTGATAACTTCAGGTTTTTTTCTGTCTCATGTTTCAGTGCTAAGCCCTACATTTTAAGCATCAGCCCCACAAACACTGAGATGCTTGAGTGTTACAACCAGGGGGTCAGGCCTAACCAGCATGGGTCTATGAAAGCAGGTCTTGCTTGACCAACATGATCTATGACAGAATGACCTTACTTAATGAATGTTGTCTACCTAGACTTTAGTAAAGCCTTTGACACTTTTTCCCACAACATTCTCCTGTAGAATTTGGTAGCCCATGGCTTAGATAGGTGCATTCTTTACTAGGTAAAAAACTGGCTGGATGGCTGGGCCTAGCGAGTGGTGGAGAATGGAGTTACATCCAGCTGGTAGCTCGTCACCAGTGGTGTCCCTCGGGCTTAGCACTGAGACTAGTCCTGACCCCCAGTCCATTTGCAAATGTCTTCAAAGTGGGCAAAAGCTGGGAGTGTTTAGACTGGAGAAGAAGAGGGTCTGGTAGGACCTTATCACTCACTACAGCTACCTGGAAGGAAGGTCTAAATGGGTGGGAGTTGGTCTCTTTTCCCATGTGACAGAACAAGAGGAACTGGCTTCAAATTGCATTAGAGAAAGTTTTGATTGGATATTGGGAATTTTTTTTTCATGGAAAAACAGGCTGCCCAGGATAGTGTTTCAATAACCAAACTTGTAAGTATTTAAAACTAATGTAGATGTACATGGGACAAGGTTTAGTGGTGGACATGACAGTACTGAGTTAACAATTGGACTTGATGATCTCAAAGGTCTTTCCCAACATAAATGATTCGGTGATTCTGAAGTGGTCAATAAAGTTGCCATTCATTGCATATATTGAATTACCCATCAGAAAAGATTTAATATTGGGAATATTTAATATTGACTTGCAGACTCTTTGGCTTCATATTCTAAGTAAAAAGTGGTCAAACATGATTCAGTCTTTGGTTTCTTCAATCTCTGAGTCAGTTCTGAAAATGTGCATTAGAAGACTGTGATAATATTTCTCTGGCCTTTATGTCATGGTTAGTGCAGTGATACGCATAGGATCACAGAATCATAGAATAAGCTGAGTTGGAAGAGACCCATAAGGATCATTGAGTCCAAATTCTGGCCCAGCACAGGATCATCCCTAAGAGTCACACCATGTGCCTGAGAGCACAAACACTTCTTCAACTCTTGTCAGGCTGGCACTGTAACCACTTCCCGGGGGAGCATGTTCCAGTGCCCAGCCACCCTTCAGTGAAGAATCTTTTCCTAATATCCAATCTAAAACTCCCCTGACATAACTTCAGACCATTCCCACCAGTCACCACAGAGAAGAGTCTGCCTCTCCCCTTCACAAGGAAGTTGTAGACTGCAACGAGGGCAGTATAGTACTGAAAAATAAACATTGTGGTAGAGGTATCATTTTATCAATAAAAAGTTCACATTATATTGTAGTACAACTACTTTGTGATATATGTTTTTACTTGCTACATTTATGTAATTCGTTGACAAACTTTTATCTACTGATACAGAGGAAACCCAATTGTGCATAACACATCTTGTGCAGGATTCATAAAACTTGCGTTGCTGCACCCATTTAATAAATTTATCTTGAGCATTTTAGGTAGGAAGGGTGAGTTCTGCCCTGATAATGTAACAGTATTGAGGGTAGCTTTCAGATTCTGGCTTCCTAGGAAAACCTGATTAGCTTGTGGTACAACTGATTAACAATAACATGCAAATATGTTTATTCTCTTTTCTCTGAAACAACTTCACTGGGAGTTATCAGTTCTGCCTTGGAAATAAGTAGCTTTTGTTTAGGAAAACAGAAGCTTCACCTAGTCTCAAGTTAAGTAGGTTTTAACCATGTTTGGTTTTTCCAAACTGCGAATCTGCAAGTCCTTCCCACGCCCAGATCTGCACACACAGAGATGTGAAAATAAAAGGGCATAATCTGGTAGAAATTCTGCTGTCATTATAGTGTATACAAGATGATGACAGTTTTGGCTGAAGTACATTTTTCTAACAGGCAGCATCTGGCCTTTAGGATTAAAAGTAAGCCTATTCACAATGTGTTATCGTAAGACTATTTTTCAGCAACGTTTGTCTTTTAGGTAGTGGCTGGAGTGATTAATTGCTAATGGTAAACATTCTGCCTCTTCTGCTGAATCCATTGTTTTAATTTTTAAAAAATGAATCAATGAGAACAGAGCTTTCTATTTACAGCTTGCCCAGCTCAGGTTAATGAGCCAAAACAAAAATATACGCAGTGTTTGATGGGAAATAATAGATCTTTATTTTGAATGGAAAACACTTGGAAGCAAAGGATTTGTTAGGTCTAATCAGATGCCTTTTTTTTTTTTTTAATACAAAAGCTTTCATGTAATTTTAAGTCCCAGAATGAGGTATAGATACTAATTCAGGTATGAGATGAAAATTGGACATAGCTACATATTTTGGAGGAGTGTACTTGTTCATATTCTGTCCTCTTTTGCCTCATTACAGAAAAGAACCCAAAAAATGAATGACAACATAAAATACTGTTGTACTTTTGCTTCCCAGTGCATGGTAGTTAAGGAAGGGAGAGGACAACAGTCTTTTTTTTAGTTTACAATTCTGATTCTCTTTATTCTGACCTCCAAAACATATTGTGTAATGTTTGTTGTGTGTGTGTATGTTGTCTGAATGTGCAAGATCCTTCACTAGTCAGTTTTGAGGCACATGTCATTCAGTTGGCTCACAGCTGGCTTTGGAGCACCATCTCACATAGAAAGTGTTCAAGGCCAGGTTGGATGGGGATTTGAGCAACCTGATCTAGTGGAAGATCTCTCTGCCCAAGGCAGGGGAGTTGTAAGCTCCTGTCCATTGGTTGCAGTTTGTGTGAAGTTACCATCGCAGTTTGACATTGAGTACTGATGTAAGATATTTCCATTCATGTCAGGTTGGCCTTTTTTATAGGACATTCGAGACCATCACTTGTGTTTGCTATTACTTTCACATTTAGATACAGGTGAAGGAAGCATTTTAACAGTATTGGCTGATACCTCTGGTCAAAGGGCATTATCCATACCTGTGTGCTCTCACTAAGGCTGTGATCCCACCAAGTGGGATCAGGCAGTTGAAACTGAAAGAGAGGAAATGCATGTAGAATAATTTCGTTCATAAGAAATACATACAGTATCAGCAGCTGTGAATATTTAATCTCCCTCTTGAGCTCAGTAAGGTAGCATATGCTGAGAAGTCTTGTTCTTCATTACAGCTCTTACCACAGTGAAGAGCTAGTTTCTGCTGGAGACTGCAATGCAAAGTAGGAGAGGGGGAGGAATAGGAAGAGATGTGTATGGGGGAGTACTGTTACATTCCTGAATCACGTATGTGTCTGTACCTGAAATATCAGTGATTAGCTTGCATTAAACTTTGGGGTAAAAAGTTATTGTCATACCTCAGAAAAATGTACTAGTGTCTTGTAGTAATTCGTATTACCTTGCCATTAGTAAGACTGAAGAGAATTATTCACTTTCTATTTATTCATCTCTTTCAGGTTTCTGCCAGGAAGTGAACTACTAACAGGATTTTCTCTGTGTCACCAGTTTTTAAAATAGCTGCCTTCTCCATCCCTATTTCTTTTTAAAAGATACCAGTCTTTGAAATATCTAACATCCCCCCATTTTTTTTTAATTCAGCATTTTAAATAGTACTCTGGTATGTAAGTCAGTGCTCTTGTATCTGTCTTTTATCAGCTCCTTACCTTGCCTAGCATAAAGCAAAACTGAAATTACTGTGTGTTTCATGGATGCCTAATGTTGCAGACTTGATACAGAGGGCTGAGCACTTCCCAGTGATTTGTTACCACTCCTGTATGATGGCATAAAGGTTTTTAACTGAAGGTTAATTTCAAGGACTGCTCAGTAGAGTTACAGGAAAAGGAAGAGATGAAGTTGTCCCTGGGGGTCCATATGAGCAAGCCTGTGGCAGGCATGAGCTGTGTGGTGAATCAGAGACAGAGGACTCCAAGGACAGGAGGACTGCTGGGGTAAACATACTTTTAATTACATAATGCAGATTGTGATGCTGCTGCTTTTCTCTTTGTGGTTTTACAGATGAATCATCAGTTGCAAGTGTGAAAATCAGATACTTATCTGAAGATCAAGGGACAACTTAAAAACAAAAAAGGCACTTGATCTTAGTTCTTCAACCTAGTTGTCACCCAGAATAGGTGATTTGCCTTTCTCTGCATGACCAGAATGCCACAAACTTACCAAGCTCTAAGCTAACAACAAAGGAATGACATGGTTGTAGTAACCGATATTTAGGTTTTCTTTGCTCTTGAATATGCTAATATCTGGACTAGCAAATTGTGGTCCTCCATGTTAGTTAGCTTTCTAAACTAATAATGATCAGTGGTGTACTTTGCAAAGTGAAACAGCTTCATTATGGGGTTAAGTGCTGCTGTTCAGAACAGTTTGACCTGATGGTTAGATCCCTTTCTGGAGTAAAGCAAAAAGTTTCTTTTCCCTTATGGAAAGGCTTTGACTTGTGGATAAATGCTTGGGGTGAAGCATTTAAGATTGCCAGAGGTGGTACTTAAGGTACAGCCTTCCCTCCCCCCCAGTTCTTCATGTTTCCTGTTAATTGCTCAGGTGTTCCATTGAGTGCATTTAGTAATTTCAGACCTTGTTACTGAGGGATCTGTTGTAATACTGTACAGGCATCATACAGTCTTTCCACTCTGGAATATAAGCGCCTCATTAGTCTAGTCCAAGGTTTTGCTTATCTTGAGTACACCTGAGGTTACTTACCTATTCATAATTTTTGTCTGCCTACTAAGAGCTTTCTAAAAATGCAGTGAAGTCAGGTTTGGCTGAGATATTGGAAGCCCAGCACAGGTCTTGAGAAAACTGTAAAGATGGCATTTCTGTAAATTTTCTGTGAAATGCTTATGCACTTTATGACAATCACTGCCTTGGTCCTGCTGGCCACACTCTTGCTGATACAGCAAGATACACCTGGGCACAGCTGGCTCATTTTCAGCTGCTGTTGACCAGATCCATCTCTGCTGGGCATCTTTCCAGCCATGGTTCAGCTTACATGGCCTCAGTGGGCTGCTGCTCAGTACTTCTGCTAAATATTTCCCTTTCCCACCTTCTGTAGGCCAAAAGTTCCTCTTCCCTCTAGAAGAGGGAAGAACTATGCCTACTTCTCAACTTTCCAGGTGTAAGCATGCTGCATGCTCAGGCTGACCCTGCTCTGGGGTGGCATCAAGTAAGACTTTTGGTGTTGTGTCAAATTTTACAGCTCTTCTGGATCTTTCTGCTTTGTACCTGTCCATAACTTTGAGCACTAAATTAAGTAGTGGTGTTGGTGCTGCTAGCTTGATGGTTGGATTTAATTATTTTAAAGGTCTTTTCCAATTTTAAAGATTCTGTGATTCTATGAAGTATATGATAAAACTTAGGTACTGTTATTGTAATTTCTGAGGCTGGTAATTTTGCATACAGAGTGTCTAGTGCCAGCTTAGAATGTTTTTTTTCTGCTGTCAGGAGTGTTGCAAAGCTGAAATATTCACCACACAGTTGTAATTCTAACTGAAGGACCAGCTACAACCGTATCACAGCTTGCACACTGTTTGTTATAATCACTATATTGTATGTATGCACTCTGCTTGAATATATGGTGCATGATCTGTAGTCTCCCTAGTACCCTCCCCTAAACTCTCTTGCTCTTGCCTATGGAGATACGTGTGAGGCAATGAGATTTCCCCCTGTATTTCTACTTCTAAACTAAAGAGGTCTGACAAACTATTTTCCTTGTCCTGAATTTCTCACCGAGTGACTGTATTTTAAAAGGCACCCCCAATCCTCTAACCTTCCTTTCTGTGTCATTGAAACCATTTCTTTTTCCAAAGCCCAGGTCCATCAGTCAGTTTGCTACTATGGCCATGAAGAGCCATTATTATTTTAAAACATCATTGGATTTTCCCTGAGAAATTGGGCGACATTTTCAGTACTGTGCTTTAGTGCGCCCGTGCTTAGACAAGAATGCAAATTCACTGTGACATTTAGTGAAAAAGTAAGAAGAGGTTTCATTGTGGATATAAGAAAGAAGAAGAACTATAGGTACTTGCTCAAAGACATTGTTTCCCCCTAAACTGAAGAGCTGTCACATTCTGTATGTGGTTTTTTTACTATGCAAATTTAGATGTGGCTATAAAGAGAGTGGTAAGACATTTTAAGATACTTTGATCAAATTCCTGATGGAAGGGAAGCAAGGGCCACAGAATTTCAAAATTGATGTATGACTTTTAATCTCTATTTACTGGTAGATACATATTTGCATATTGATTGAATAGTAAAAAGTTCAGCAAAGAATTTATTAGATAGCCAGGGTTGGATGTAGGTATATAAATTTTCTGTGTGTTTGCTGAAATTACATGTTTTTGTATGGAAAACAGCAAGAAAGAAGTTTTGTTTGTCTCAGCTACTTACTGTGCCTCATTTGAAAAGGTCTGCTTCACTGATTGACAGTTTTTGAAGAGGCACTTCCACTTGAAGTCTGTGGTATGAGTTTTTTTCCCCTCTCTTTGTGATGTTTGGTGTTACGGGAGAACACCTGTAAGTTAATATTCTATGAACATACGAAAAACTCAGTTTCTGGGATTTTATGCTTTGGGATTATTGCTTCATGAAAACAAACTATATCAGTATCCTACTGTTTCCCTCTAGGCTAGAGACTCCCAGGGTTAATAAATAAGGAACTTGAGATGCTGGATAGTGTACAACAGTATCAGCTCAACACGAATTACAATCAGGGACTTATTTTCCTTACATTCCAGCAGGCAAAGGGAGATACAGAGGTAGAAGAGAATAAAGGAAGGGGTGATTCATTTCATCTAGAACAAACTGTCTGAAATTCAGTGTCTAAGCTAAATGTTTAGACATAAGTAGATATTTCCACAGGGCAATTCAGTTCCTCTTAAAATAATCTGATATGACTGATGCAATGAATTACCATTTCAAGTCTGCTCTCCTGCATTAACTATGGTCTGTCTTCAGAAAACAAGCTGAAACCTTTCTTGACTGGTGTAATACATTTATTTGTAAAATCACAGGGTAGTCTTTTAAGTTCTAATTTTTTCATTCTGCAGGAATAACCTGACTGACCCCTCCCCATCAACCCCCAAAATACTCTGGCCCACCCTCTAGTCTAGGGCCATATAAGTACAGAAAATATTAAGCAAATCCTAAAATCTATGCTTGTGTTTTTGTGCAAGCTCTATAGGAACTGAATGCTTAAAATGGAATATTGGTCCTCTAACAGTGACTAGTGTGAGTCTTATTTCCATCTTTTTGGTGGCAGACTTTTTGTTTAGGGGTAGTAGGAGAGCTGGTGGAGGGCGAGAACAAGGCATCTCTGTAGGCAGAGGTACAAATGCAGTGCTGGCTCACTGTATATCCCTAAGTCACTTGTTAAGTCACATTCTTTAGCTTCATCCAGAAATTTTAGTCTTGCTATTGTTTCCAAGCTAAACGGGTGAGTTTTCTCTCAACATTACAACAAGCTGCAAAACTGGTGCAAAGGTTCAAAGACCCTGAGCAGTTTGCCAGTGCTTTCTCTGCCTTCCTCGTGCTACAGAGAGAAATTTCATAATTATGATCAAACCAAGCTCAGGCATAAGTTGTCTACAAAATAGTTTTTGATATTAACAAGACCTTCCAGAGTCCATTGAGCCTGCAGACTACCACGTGGTGGTACTACTTCCTTTTCTTTGTAGAGGGCAAGTCTGGAAGATTGTATAGCTTCTATATCAAACTGCTTGAATAATTAATTTGTATCACCTGCACGAAGCAATGCAGTTACCTGCTAGGATGCCATCTTACAGCCATCTCCCCAACACAGGCACCTTTCTCAAAAGGTTTCACCCATACTGTACACGCTGTCAAGATGGCAAATTGTGGCTTCCCCAAAGATATCTCCTGCTGCTGCCTTGTTTGTGACAAAAGACCATTTGGAGGCTGATAAAAGGGTATGAGGAAGTCACTTCTTATAGCTTGTCAGCTCAATATAAATAATTGCATGGAGAGCTCTGGGCTGAAAGGTCTGGAGGTAAATTTGTGCTGATGCTGCTGCATCCCTTGAGGTAAAGTTTGCAGCCATGCTGGAGGCCAGGAAAGATAGAAGGAAGCTCATACTGAATCAGCTATCATGATCCAGCCATCTCATATGCATATGCTTGACTCATCATTCTGGATCTTCATCACAGATCAGATTCTTGTCACAGATTGACTTTAGGCATCTAAAAATATTAAAAACAAAAGAGAAAAAAATGTGCCGGAGAATTATTAATTGTGACAATTACACATATTATTTTGACTGATCATAGGAAGATAAGATGATTGTTTGGAACATAGTAGGAAATAATTAGTGAATTAAACTACATAAATAATTTCAAGAGAACATTTCTAAGATAAAGCATCTCATAAAAGAGGAGGAATGAGAGCTGCTTTCAAAGAGCAGTACTGCGGATTAGGGCAAGAGACTCTGCTGGTTGTCTGGGATATCCAGGGTCATCTAAACCCTAAGAAAGGCGATGAGCTGGAAGCAGGCTCCAAGCATTATGTGCTTAACCTTTTTTCCTCTGCTCTTTGAGTGATTTGGGAGAGAATAAGCAATGTTGATTTGGAAGGAAGTTGCTGTTTTGAACTGTTAATCAGTGTCTGAAAACAACTAAGCAAGTATTACAGTTAGGCTTGTCCTAGATTGCCCCAAAACTATGGGGGTGCAAGGTGGTGCTTTGAAAGACATGAAAGAAGAAGAAATTGTCTTTGAGAAGCACATTGATAAGACAGTTCTTAATTGAAACATGACATCTAAACTCTAAATTTACACAAGGAATCCCCAGCAGCAGTAAGCAAAAGAACATGGATACATCTTTAGGTGAACCCTTGTGGCATCTACCTGCTACTGCTGGTATCATGATATATGGGTAAATTTCTCCTGAGGTCAAATTTTCTTCTCTGTTGTCCTCATTGCCCTGCCTGTGGGTTCATGCAATGTGTTTTAAAGAAGGGCACAAGTGACTCTGCTCCTGAATTTAATGCAAAGTCTCCTTACAAGACCTTTTTAAGAAGGCAACGTCTTCTTTTATGTTCATGAAAAGGATGTCTTTTAGCAAAGATGACCTTGAAAGCTTTTGAAAATTCTTCCCTTGCATGCTAACGTGCAATTTTGCATCCCTTATTCAAAACTTAGGTCATGTTTGATGTATTGCAGATAATTAAAAATACATAATATTACAAGCATTTTACATCAGTCAAAGGAATGACTTTTCATCAGTTAGTTTTGTGTTTCAGAGCCATGTGTTTCAGTATGCATCACACTGTCCCCATGATGAAATAAACCACAATGGTATTACAAATATCGCTTGTTTGCCAGCATGGTATGTTTTGAGCAATCATCTGAACTCTAATTCTTTATTAGTGAATATTTTTTATATTCACTAATAAAAAATGTGTTTCTTCAGCTATAGAAACACTTATAGTTTCTATAGCTGAAGGGGCAAGACCATTATTCTGACAAGTAGTCCTTTTAATTTTTTTTATTCTGTGTGCACAAATGCGGAAGTTGTTTCCTTCAGCAGCTGTCATTTGGTTACTTAAGTGTGTAAATCTTGAACTGCAGTCAGCAACATTGAAATGCTGAAGTGAAGACTGTGACTTCATCTTGCTGGAATGAGGAGAGTAAAAGCCATTACTGCATGGTTTTCCTCTCTTACAGATATCAGAGTGCTGAATGATTAGCTATAACCAGGATTGAGCTGTTTCTCTTCTAAATCTAACCCCCTTTACCCAAAAAACTACACCCTGAAACACTATAAATACACAAATGGTAGAAGCTACTTTACTGGAAGGAACTTATTTGTTTTGCATGGACAAATTGATAGAATTACTTAGCAGCAGCTCCTGTAATGTTGCAGAGATTGATGAGCAGTGTAGTTTAATGATGAGAACAATTTTGAAGCTGTTGGCTGACACATCTTCTGTCCTTATTACATTTTGAGCAGTTTAGTTTCCAAGGCAACTGCTCATGTCAGCATACAGATGTGCTTAAAGCTATGGGAAGATATTTCCCAACAATATCCTTAATGTAGTGGCAAAACATAAAGCACTAACTTCTATCCTTTCCAACACCTGCAGAGAATCCAGGATTTGCTGTGAGCCAGCAGCTTGTCAGGTTAATGCAGAGATTGACCAAAGGCGAATGACCAGGATGAGTATCAAAATGAGACATGGTATTTACTGATGGAAAGAATGTCCTTCTGATTAGAGCTGTTCCCTTGGAGGCTAGAAAATGAATAATAAAGAGACCACGGCCGTTGTTGTTAAGGCACTGTTGTGGTGAGGTTTTTTTGTCCTGGTATTGCTTTTCTGTTGGAAGGAGAAGATTGGATAATAGAGCAGCACATTGTGAGCATAGCACTGTGAAAGATGCAATACTTGCTGATGGTGCTTTTGCTGGACCTATATTTCTGTCAAGTAGGTCGTGTTCTGAACTAAGTAGGGCTGCTTTCTTGAGGGAATAGAATAAAGCAAATAAGCATCCTAAAGCTGTCGAGGTGTTGAGCAGTTACTGGAATGGCTTTAGTTCAAAACTGCAGTGAAGCACAAAATAAGTATTATTTTCAGTGTCTTTTGAACCAATAGGAGGACTTTCTCTGTAACAGAGCACAATGATTATCTGTTAAAAAATGAGGGGATGTTATCCGTGGGTGTAGAGATGAAAAGACCAGAACAATCAGTTGTGATCACCTATCCCCAGTCTGCTATGTAAAGCAGAACAGAGGGGTTTAATGTTCTCATTTTGGCTCCCAGTGTTGCAGCTGTATATGAATAGCATCCACTGTAGCACAGAAACTGATATTTAGAAAATTTCCAGTGATTGAAAAATCTACCATAACCCATGGTAGTTGCTACAAGTAGCTTAATATTTTCCTTTGTTGAGAAGTATAGTGCACATTTCAATCTGAATTTATCCAGCTCCAGCTTGCAGTAATTTGGCTTGATTAGGTCTTTGTCAGCGAGATAGGAATTCCTACTGGTCAGCAGCACACTGAGCACAGAAGAGGAGGGAAAGCCTCCAGCTCTTTCTCCCACTAAGCTGTTTGCTGCTCCCCAGGTCTGGATATTGCTCCACAGTACTGTTGACAATGTTTGCTGCTCTTACCCATCCCTCTGCTCAAGTCAAAAGGGATGAACAACTGGAGGCTGTTCAGTTACTGAGCATCGTGAGCAGTAGTCAGGTGTACAGAATCTCAGGGATGTTTCTGATATGTGTGTTGCATTGTACCAAATGTGTATTTGAGAAAGGGAAGTTCCTTAAGAAAACATTTCCCAATTAACTAGAGATATAGATAAACAAAATTATAGATCAGCAGTAATTAGACTGTGTTATCTTTGCTTCTGTTGTGTGTGTACATGGAAAGGTATTTTTTAAATCCTCCTATATCAGTTTGTTACACAAATGTTTGCTAGTGGAATATACAGTGTATTTCATAAGGTTCAGGAATGTTAGGAAATATAAATGTGTTCCTTGCTGGATGAAGGGTAAATTAAAAGCTAATTCTTAATCTTGGAAGAATTGTACATAGATTATGATTAAGTCCTAAAAGAAATCCCGAAAAGTTGCATAATTGAAGAGGTACTACTCAGAATATTAAGGGCAGGTGGAGTCTCAAAATGAAGAAGGGTAAAAGAACTTCATGCCTCACCTCTGTTCTAATGCTACTGGTACCAAATCTTCTGATAGATTCAAGTAAAAACTTGTACAGGATGGTAGAAAAAAGACTTCCAGAAGATAAACATTGATATTTGAAATGTTTAGAAGATTATAAACTTTAAGGGAATTTCATTATCATGAAATTCTTCACATGTTTTGTTATGAAGATTTCATGGCTATGTAAGTTCTTGACCGTGTTCATCCCCTCAGCTTTTGTAACCTGGTGGTTCAGAGTGGTTCCATAGTTTCACTGAACAGTCCTGTTTACGTATATACGAAAGTGAAGAGTCAATACTTTTTTAAAAATATGCACTTTTCTGGATTTTCTTTCAAGAAATTTTAGTTTTGCTGCAAATAAGTTGTGGACCTTTTTAATTTCAAGGACAATAAAGTTACTGTTGAAGAGGTGGAGAATTTACAATAAATTATGATCTTTGTGGTGATTTTTTCCAAGACTTTTTCAGTTCATATTTTTGAAGAATTTTTCTGTTCTAAATAAAAGTAGCCTTTGAAGTGGATCATGACATCTGCTTGCAGACTCAAGCTTCAAGCCTCTAAGTGTTCATGGGGAATTTTCATTCTGTAGAGATTCTAATATGTCAGAGCTTTGTGCTTAATTGGGACAAAATATCAATCTCGTTTGTGGATGGAGCACTTCAAAAAGATTGCCACTGTTTTTGTTTAAAATATTGATGAAATGCCTATGTTCTTACAAAATGTTTTAGTTAAACCAAATCCTCATTTCCCAAAATTCGTTTTTTTCAGCGTGTTTTACTCAATAGCACAAAACATTGAGTTTAAATTCACTTTTTACAGTAGGAATTAATTTTTGCATGCATGACAGAATTGGATTTTGGTTACTTAATGAGAGTCCCTCTATGATGAAAAAAGAATCATTCTGTTGCAAAGCTGTTGGCTTGCAAAGCTAATACGACCAGGTGAGCATTTTGTTATCTGCTTTGCATCCCTATTTTTAGTCCTTTACTGAATCAATTAAGATAACTGGCCCCCTTTGGTTAGGGATTGCGCACTGATACAATGACTTTTCCGGGAAGTAAAATACAGCAATGTGTTCTGTCAAGAATTAGGTAAGTGGTGCTAAGGAAATGGCTCAGCAGCGCCTGATTTGGAGCTGTTGGGAAGGCAGAGGAGTAGGACACTCACCATGAGACTTGTGTGGCAGAGATGTGGAGAGATAAATGCAATCACTTGGTTGAATTTTTGGTATTGAAAGAAATACATCCTTGGTGTTCTTTTGGCTGTTAAAGCTCAGGGCTTAACCCAGCCCTCCCGTGGTCTGGGAGAGGCACAGTGAGCGTGGCACAGCCCTGCACCTGTGGCTGTGCTGTGCCCTGAGGTTTGGTTATAAATTATGGTTACAGGGCAGCAGTCAGCAGCAGCTTTCTGTCAGGTGAAGGGGGGCTGTTAGGGAAATTTAAATCAGCTTTAGGCTTGAGTTTTAATTAATTCAATATAAGCCAAAATTAACAATTTTATAGGATTTTATAAAGCTAATTCAAACCGTGCTACCGTTCTGTTTTGGGATGTAGACATGGTAGCTAACCCTCTGGTTGTATTGTGCAATACAACAACATCCACACCAGAACAGCTTCTGCAATAACTTCTGCCATGGAACAGTTTCAGTGGCAGGATTATGCTGTTTCTCCTATTTAAAGATTCATTCAAGTGTCAGGAGCCCCTGCTTCTCTTTGCTGAAGCCTTCTCTGAAAACAAAAACTTTTATTTTTCCTATTCTATTCTACACATTTTTGCTTGCTCATTTTACCACATCTGCTGGAAAGCCCTGATATCACCAAACATTACAACAGGTGCTCCCTGTGCTCTTCTCTAGGCCACAGAAAGAACAGAATTATAGCACTGAAGCAGAAAATCATCGATGTTTAGGGACAATCTCCAAGAATGGTCTGTCATGAAATGTAGATCAAGTGACTTTATTGTAATTGCAAGCTGCTGTTGAGGACTTCTGACTCTCTTTAAATTACCCTTGCCTGTGTAGTAAGGAAACCATATGAGGACTTTTTTCTGGTGTAGTTATGAAGAATTGATTGTTTATCTTTCAAGCTACATCTTAAAACTTTTGGTTTGTAAGCTTAAAATAAAAGAAAAGGTCTGAACCATCCAGTGGATGAATTTTAGTTAGAATCAGTTCAACAGATCCACTCAGAAACAAAAATGTAACTTTTGATTACAAAGCAAGGGTTTACTGGTTTATTATTCTAGTTTTGACTTTCTTGGTTTTATTTTCGCCATTAAAAGATGCTTATTTGCATGTCGATATTGCGGTGTAATAATATGATCCAGCTCTTCCACCCACACGTATCAGAGATTGGGCTATTCCTGCATCACCTTTGTATTTTGATTTGGTTTGATGAGTCTCCCACTGTTGATAGGTTTGTAAGGTCTTTGATAGTTCAAGATTTTGCTGAAATTATTTTCCATATACATATAGTAGTGGTATTTCTTTCTGGACGGGTCTGCTCCTAAATCTTAGAAACTGTGTCAAATTGCAAGGTTTAGATTTTTTGAGTCTTGGAAAAATTATTGTTAGGCAGTTTTTTAAAGGAAGCCATATGGGGAAAAGGTTCAAAGTGAATATTCCTCCAGACTCATATGCCAAGTACCTGCTACATTTGATTTATTAATATGTTGCTGTGATTCAGTGCTGTCTTCTGGAAAACCAGACTGTGGCTTTTGGGGGCAATCTAGATATCTGCACAGTTTAGCTTTTGAAAAAGCAGTTTTCCCTCAAACTCTCATAACCAGAACAAGTTGCTAGTTTTCTTTGAAGACCTGTAGGGTTTGAAGGTACTGGTGTTCTGGGTTTAGACCAAAATGCAAACAGCTTCCTGGACAGGACTTTTGGAGCTTGGGAATGGCACCCAAGTTGAACATATAGCTGTTTTTAAACAACACAAGTGGCAGTGTTGTGGACTGAGTAGAAACAAAGGTAGTATTCCTACAGAATAATTATAATTAAAAGTGCTTTGAAGCAGGACTGTGTGAATTCTTTGCACTTCTTAATATTCTTGTAAGCTATAGTAAGAGTCTTTCCTTGGCAAAAAAAGCATGTCATTTATGTATATAGTGCTTAGGGAAGATGATAAGGAGGGTTGCATTTTGTGAAAGTCTTACAGACCTCATATTTCATGGACTAGTTTAAAAAACTTAGCCACCAAGCATAGCTCAACCCCAAGTGTAAGGTTGTGGGGTTACTGATGTTACCTAAGTTACACAGTAGTCATTACTTCATTATCTTTTATATCTAAATTCACTCTGTTTTATTCTCTGTTTTAAAAAATCCAAACAGCTTGTCACATTTTGTCATTGTTTTGGATTATTTTTTTTCTAGGTATTATTTCTGGCATTTAAGATTGTCTTTTGTACTTTAGAACTACTGCAGTTGCAGCTGTAAGAGTGATGAGTATGGCTGCACCCCGAGTTACTCAGTGAGTTGCAGTAGTTGATCATAAGCTGCTCCTGTGTATCCATTTTAAGACACTAATGTGTTTTAGGGCTTTGATGTCTCCAAATTCATCCAAAGTCTCTGTGTACAGTGGAAGTAGAAAAGTCTTGGTAGACTATTATTTGTTCAAATGTATGAAAGATGTGGGGTCTGCTAATATACCTTTTTATTTTTACCTTGTCATGTGTTACCCATTTATACTATTGGGTGCTGTTGACTACCCTAGAAAAAAACATAATTTGAGGCCAACAGAAATAACACTATCTTTCAAGAATCCATAAGCTGTAGCTGACGAGTAGAGTTTTTAGGGGTTTTTTAAGACTTCTTTCTGGGAACTAAGCATTTTTAATTGATTTTGAAAGGTGCTATTAGAGAGTAATTACTAGTGGAAGTTCCAATTAAAATGGATGTTTCAGCTCTTCAGGCTTATTGTAGGAGGCAAAGCTAAGGAGGAGGGAAGGTTGTATTGGTAATTAGTATTTTTTGGAAGACTACAAAAATATATCAAATGTTTTAGAGAGCTGCATACAGCAAGTTTTGTAGCATTTGGAAAAAACATAGGCTGTATACAATGATACTTTATTTAAACACAAATGTCAGTGCTGTGGCATTAATTAGAGAGAAATAAAAATAGGATGTGGAACTCAGGATGGTTAAATCTAAAAGGAATCTTGCCTTAAAACGTCCCCAGAATGCTGGAGACCATTGTCTGAGGGGGTTATTTGAGTAACATTTGCAGGACGAGACACGTGTAATGAAAGATCAAAAAAAGAAGAAGAGCTGGGGGAGAGGCGGAACAGGAAGGATTCTGTGCAGAGCTGCTGACAAGCTTTAAGTGGAAGTGAGCAGGTAACAGGGGAATAAGGGACTTGGAAGAAGGCCTTTAATGTGGATTTCTCTTTGAGATAGCGCAGTAATCCAAGCCAAAGACCTTCACCTCTGTGATCTTTCTCTGTGCAGAGGATTTGTCTCTGAGGTGGCAAGTTCTTAGGGAATTGGACATTGGACTAATGAAGTCTAAAACAGTTTAGTTTGGATTTTGAAGTCAGAAGTTCAGACCGGGCCAAGATTAAATTAAAGCTAAGCCTGGAGTATGATTGGTTTCAAGATTTTAAAGATTCTTAGATTATATGAATTGGGGTCACTAGGAAAATATTCTACACCAACAGCTATGTTGAGAAACTGGAATATTTTCGCTACAGTGGTGTTTCACTACTATCACCTTTGAAGCTGCAGTAAAAATTGTAACAGGCAGTGAAAAAGAAAGCCTTGCAAAAGAAAATTATTGGCCTCTACATTGATTTAAAAAATAACCATTCCTGACTCCCATCTGCCTTTATTTTCTTTATCTTCCCCCTGTTTTATAGGTTTTTTTTTTTGGGTTGTTCGGTTTTTTTTTGGGGGGGGTTTTGGTTTTTTTTTTTTTTTTTTTTTTTTTTTTTTTTTTTTTGTTCCAACAGAAATGTCATCCTCTACATTTTTTGTAGGTCCTAGTGCTTTTGTAGGATTTTTGAATGTAGAATGAGTTTGCAGGAAGGGAAGAGCCAAGCCTTCTTGGTGCTGTTAGCCAAATAAAAATTGTTTATAACAATTTTCTAAGGCGTTAAAGAAGTTATGTATGTATGTATGTATTTTGCATTGGCTGCATTCTTTATGAGACAAGGTTTATTAACGTTCCTCAGTCTATGGAAGAGCTTGAGTTAATTCTGAGACAGGTGAAAGCTTAGGTGGTTTCATCTGTTCTTTGACACATCTTGATGTTCATTCTAGGAACACAGAAAGTACTTTTACCAAACTGTTGATGAATTCAGTTTACTGCTTCAAGCAGTATTTGTGCACGTTCTGTGGAGCATTGATGAGAAGTCAGTACATGGCAAAGTGAAAACACCTTCCTGCCTTTAATGAAAAATAACACTGAGTCCTGGTCTTGCTTTGTTTTCAGTTTCCCTCCTGCTTTACAAGATCAAGAGACATTTCCTATAAAAAGTGTCTGCTTTCAGAAAGTAGTGCTTGAGGTAAAGCACTGAACTGGGCAAAATATGAGAAACTTCATGGAACATACTTCCTCAATAAATAAGTTCATCTGTCTTTCTGTTTCCTAAGTAAAATACTGTGTAAATAAAATGAAATCCCTACAGACCGGGGACTGTCATATATATTTCTATTAGAATTTAAAATACTGTCATAGTATAAAAACACTGGTTGCATGGATATTTCTGGTTCAGTGCAGTGCAAGTTTGGGGTTTTTTGCCTTTTCTTTTGGATATGGAGGTTTTTTGTCATGAACTGATAATGTGAAGTGGATGTAAATTGTTCTCAAATTGTATTTAGGAATGCTGTTCTCTGAGCAGATTCCACTTTCATAAAGCATAATGGAGGTAGATTATTTAGGACGGCTTTTTATAGTGCTCACCTTAACTCTTCACTGAAATGCAGAACCCCGAGTGCTTTCTCTAAGGCTGCCCAGAGTGAGACAGAATTTATTTCATGGCTTCAATCAGTTCATGGCTGGGTCAGGAACTGCAATGTTGTCCATGGGAAACTTTCCATAGCAAAAGATGAAACAAAGTTATAATAAAATAAAAACCTACTGTGAATTTTAATTCTTGTCTAAAAACTCCTGCTTTTTTTTCCAGTTAGTTAAATAAGTTCTGTTCTGGCATGTGGCTTTGGAATGTGTTGGGTATCACAAGGACTTTCCTCATAGTTTGAATTGCAGAAAGTTGATTGCATTGTTTCTGCTAAAATACAACATCTGCAATTTATATTTAAGGTTATGCAAATGTCATGGACATTGTTCAAAGTATCAATTGTACAGGATTTTGTTCAGGCTGTCTATTAAAGCTGCTGTTTTCCATCATTTTAATAAGGTCTACAAACATAAACTTTGGAAAATTTTAGTTTTTCTTCTTTCTGAAACCAAATAAAATCACAATTAAAAGCAGTTAGCTGATAGTTGTTGTAAACTGTCATAACGTCTGGAATGAAAAAATTCTCTTCAAACTTCCCTAGCATGTAAAAATCCAGAGTAAAACGGATACTGGGATGTCACCATGACAGCTGACACCTAGCACAGTCTCAGGTCACTAGTGCTGTCATCAATGCCAGTGTCCATAGGCTTTTTTCTTGTCTGGAGCTCAGATAAACTCACCTGTCACAGTCAAATACATGGAATATATAAATCTAAATGTTAGTTGAAGTGTTGTTTTCTTCATCTGATTTTACAGGATTGGTCTGAGTTACCTGGCCTTGTTTTACTTAATAAAGGAGATACAAATGAAATATTACTTCTCCTTCCTACATCTTCCCTTCCTCAGCAACTAAATTAAGTGCTGCTGCAGGATAATGTGTTTCAGTTATATAAACGCTGTTCTTCCTCTGGTTAATTTTACTTCTCTTCCCAACTTTGTACTGATCTCTTCAGTCTCAGTTTCTGCCTACAGGTAGAACTATTTGTGACCTCCAGTTTTTATCTGTAAGGTAGTTAATTAATTATGGCTTAATGTCTAAGAAGCAGGAAAGCAACTAGAATAACTGCTTGTCTTCATTACTGGGGAAAGGTCTTGAAATGTGTGCCAACCCAATTTAAATGCTTTGCTGTGCATGTTGTCACAAATACATAATTGCTTGATGTACAGTGGGTTAATTACATGATGTTGGGGTGATTTCTGTGTATTTGCTAGCAGGGAGCTACAGGAGTGGATTTTTTAAAATGCTGCCAGAAGCTTCCTCCACGTCCTACAATGCCAATGCCAGTGGGATCCAAGATGGACCCACCCCTGGCCAAAGCCATCAGCAAAGCAGTGCCTCTGAGTAACAGAGTTAAGAAAATGGAGCTGGAGAGGTGGGAGAAAAGGTACACAACAACTTCATCCAGAGAGAGGAGTGAGAACATGTGAGAGAAACATCAAGGTAAGAAGAAGGAGGGCAAGGAGGTGCTCCAGGAGGTGCTCCAGGTGCTAGAGCAGAGATTCTCCTGCAGCTCATGGAGGTCCATGGAGAGAGCAGAGATCCTCCTATACCAGTGAAAGACCCCACACCATGTGGGGGTCAGCCCACCACGTGGAGCTCAGCTTAATTTCAGCTAGTCCTTTTTATTGTCCAGGATCATGCTGATATGCCAATTGTCTGGCATTCCAAGTGACAGCAGCTGAATGCATACAAGGTCAATACTCTAATGGCAAAAGGATTTTTCTGTTCAGTTCTAGCACAAAGATTTTAGTAGTTTGTAGAAGTCAGTAGGATGATGAAAAATGTCAATTTCTTTCCAAAAATTTTAAAAAACCAAACCAAATCTACTTTTTCATGTACATTTTTGTGGGCTCATACACTTCATTTCAGCAGAGGGACTTTTGGTAACCGTCCAGAAATTTAGGATCAGAGTTCAGCATTGCCACTGTTCTTCTCTAAATTCTCATGGGTTGCAAAATGTGTGTGAGCCACCCCTCTATTCTTAAATATTCCATTTCATACCTGCCTAGGTCTGTTAGCCAGAATGCAAGTGTCAAATATATTAGTGTGCATTTGGGGAAGAAAAAATTACCTTCCAAGAAGCAAAAAGATATTTCACTGTATGTTGCCTGTGCAAAGTGTGGTGGCTACTTGCTCCATCTGTGCAATTCAGAAGGGTTGTTCTGATTTTGGCATACCATGCACTCTGTGGCATCTTGCAGGGTGTCACATTGCTTGTGGTGGCTCAAAGAGTAATGTCACTGGTAGGAGAATGGTCTTTATTTTCAGTTTTTTAAAAAATTGATCTTACTGGCTCCATTTGAATTTTATTCTTAATTACTGAAATTTATAAATTTGGAGATAAATGAAAGTAATATGCTGGTTTTTGTTTTTTTTATTGGTAATATGCTGCATTTTGAAAAAATCTTGGAAATAAACTGGCAATTTGAAAGAATGATAAACAAAAAAATACAGTAAATAGCAATTTAAAAGTTAAATAAGAAACGGTGGCCTGTTAGTGCGTTGGATTAATTCATGTAATGGCAGCAATTTCAACTAGAATTAGAACTGTAGTAAAAGAATGTGGGAAAAAAATCCTATTAACAAGATTCAAGAGACAAAGCTGTTTTGCTGACGTACTCCAAATGTACCAACTTACAAGATGTCATAGGTTTGTTACAGACAAAAAGGTTATTAAATTAGATACTTAAATTGGCCATAGGAGTAGAAAAAATCAGGAGAATCTGTAGATCATCTCTCTCTCTCTGTTTAGGAATGCCTCCATTTCTGAAAGCAGATACAGTTCTTTTGTCTTGGGTATGTCAAGTGCTCTTAAAGACTGAGTTATGTAAGGAAATTATTGGGGGTATAGCATGGAGGACATGGATCCTAAACAAGGGAGACAGAAATTGGCAGCAAATAGAGACAAACCCAGCAGTATCATATGGAGTATTGCCTGGGAATGCATAAGAATCCTAGTATAGGATGAAAGAAAAACACTATTGCTTAAGGCAGGAAAAGCTGTACCAGGGACTTAATATCTTTGGAGTGTTTCCCCTGTATGAGCATTAATAGGAAGATGTAGTCATTTGATGCTGCTTAAGTAAGGAAAAAACATAGAGTTTTCGGAGATACAAAAGAAACATTTGGCTGCTTTAAAGGACTGTTCTTTTGCAGTTTTCTTTTTCTTTTTTTTTTTTTTTTTTTTTCTTTTTTTTTTGGGTTTCCTAATTGATTTCAGTGTTATATTTTAGAGGTGATTGAAGACTTTCCATTAGGTTGTTGTTACTTCAGATGGGAAGGAGTGGTCCTCCTGGATGTGCAGTCTCTGTCACAGAGATAATTAATAATTCCTCAGAATATGCTTTGCAGAACTTCAGGATCAGTACTGACTTTTAATTTTCCAGTTTTGTATCAGCTCTTATAATGAGAGCAAAGAGAGTTGATAAAAACCTATGTTTCTTTATATGTGCAATGTGCAGCTTTCAAAACTGTAGCTGTTTTAAGGTTCATCAAAGCACTTTCCTGAGCATCTCTGCAAAGGGACTGTATAGTGAGAGTGATGGTTTCCCTTGAGAGACACAGTTCAGCCTGAGAGGCAAAGGTGCACATGCAGGACAGGTTTTTCAGCAAGGGGTGGCCAATAGAGGACACTGCTGCAGTGAGATAGCTGGCACTACAATACCCTGCCTCAAGACTGAAAAAAAAAAAAAATTACTGCCCTGTGCTGTAAGAAATGCTTATTAAGGCCATCAAGTACCTGAAACCTTTCTGGGTAGGGCAGTGAGTTGTCTGGGAGAGAAGCCCTTGAGTACTTCCATCTGTGGAGGTGGTTGGGCACTGCAGGCACAGGCATGGCATAAGTTGGCATTCAGAGCTGGAAGTGGTGGCTGTGGGAAGCCTGGTGGGAAGCTTTCTTGCTGCTCTGATGGTGATGCCTAGGACCTCTAATACAATTCTCTTTTCCACCTTTCCTGTTTGAAAAACAATAGATGTTTCTTTTGTGCTCCCACTATTCTGGATGGCTCATGAGCTTCCTCTTCATACCAACACTGTAGCCTTTTCTTTCCAAGTAAAATGAGAACAATTAAAGTCCTGTTCCCTGAAAAATCATCTCTATGAAAGTGTGGGAAAATGTGAAACATAAGCTTCCTGTTGGCTGCAGATGCTTTTCTCCTTCTTGAGGTTTGTTCAGTTTCTTTACAGCCATACCTCATAAGAGCATTTGCTGCCCTCATTTTTATTTGTATATATACCCTTGAGTAACATAAAATGCCATTGCATTGTTTTCTGATCTGTGTACCTGCAATTGTTTAAATAACTCTTACAGAATAAATGCTACCCTACTGAGTCTTTTCTTTTTAATGAATAACTGATCTACTTTTAAGCTTTTCTGTCTGTTAAAAAAAAATGAATAAAAATTCATTTTTATCTCTTCTACAGCCCATTTACACATTGATGTGTAGAAAACTGATGAGGACAAGGAAGAGAGAGTTTGGCAGGAGTAATTTCAGTGAACCTTGAAAGGCATGATCAAAAGTGGAGGAGGTGTGGAGATGGGGATGGGAATTCCAAGGCTGAACACAGTCTTGTTTCCTGCCTTTGAACATGGAGAAGGGCAGAAAATAGACCAGTAGCTGCAGATGCAAGAGAAGCCAGGAGGTCTGCTTTTACCTGCTTTTTCTTCTTTTGGTCTTTCTGGAATGCTCACTTCAGATACTAACACCAAAGCCTTCTGTTCACCAAAGCCTTCTGTTGAGGTTAGTGTTTGTCCCTTGCTGTGTCTGAACTCCTGCATTTGGCAGTATTCCTTGTAGAGGTGTCTCCATCTCAGAACCACCTGGCCTTGGGGCAGGAAGGTAGTGACAGCTGCCTCCACTTCATTCTTCCTGCCTTCTCCATTAGACTGCCTCTGCCCCTGCCTCTTGTCTCTTTCTTTTTTTATTAAACAGCTTGCAAACTTCCTCTGTTTAACCTCTACCTTGGTTAGTATTTTTCCTCAGGAAGAGAGCAGTACATTTGACTTTTGTATACGGTCCAGTTTAATTTTAACTATATCCATCCTTTCTGATTGTCTGGATTCACTTTGGTATCCCCTATCAATCTTCTGCTTCTTACCTTGCCACTCAGCTGCTCTGTTCCTTGTCATCCTTCAGCTGTTGACTGCTGCTGCTTTTGGTTCTCCTTTCATTGGTTATCCTGTAAGGACAATTTGTTTAATCTTTTTCCCATTTAAAGCTTCTTGTTCAGTATTAGTTGAAAAGCAGTGTAACACTCCAAGTCATTTGGCAGGCCTGGTTTTGGCTATTAAATTATTAGAAAAAAGTTTTCTTTTTTTTTTTTTTTTTTTCACACGGGAAAATGCAGAAAAATGATAACTTGAAATGTCATTTTGAAAATCTCATGTATTTTTCTGAACAGTGAATTTACTCTACCAGAATTGAATGTTTCTGTGATAGTGTTTGAAATATACCATTCCTGAGATGTGTGCCTTGTGCCAAGCATATTACTTGTAAGCAATAAATCAGCTTATCTTCAAACAAATTAAATCTGACAGCTGGCCTTTCATCACTCCCTATCAACTGAACATGTCAGACTGTTCCACTCATTAACTCCTGCTTAAGTCAGGATCCAGTCTGGGTTTCATATGAAGTAAAGTCACGATAGCCTTTTAGCATCCGTTCCTTAAGGCAGTTCCTAAGGTTTCTCCTTCAGAAAGAAAGATTTGTAATCTCTTTCCCACTCAACCCAAATTCTTTAACCCTGGGGAGAATTTTGTGGGGCTGTTGGAATACTTTGGCAGCAGTGGCAACAGGGAAGTTTAGGCAAATGGTACAGAAAGGTGTATATCTTCTTCTTGTCCACATATATGATTTTAGCATTGTAAATTATGCTGTTTAAAGAAAAGTTGAAAATAAACTACACTGGTAGCCAGCCTCTGACTTTTGAACATAGATCAGTTTGAACTGAGGTGTTTTAAATTGCAGTACCTGTTACTTAGACACTGGGTAATGGCATATGGATCAATTGCCTCCTTTCTGTCAGCATGTGTGGGAGGATGTTAGGGTACATGGATATAACTTCTGCAGATGTCAAGAGAAAGCAGAGAGCCCTAAGGAATGATCTGTTTATAAAGAGTTTTCAGCTGAACTGTGCTGTATGTGGGTAGATTTTGGACAATATACAGTTTAGTCTTTTCATAAACCATTTATAGACTGAACTGGAGCATTGGAGAGTGATGAGATAAACAGGGCTGTCGAGTCTTCTACCATACAAGTAAGACTTGCAGAACTGACTCCTAGCTCACACCTCCCTGCAATCCTCTGCACTTTTTTGTGGTCTTTTTTTGACCTTTTTGCTCTCACTTGACTCAAATTTAATCACAAGCATGTGGTGTAATGTGTGAGAAGATGCCCAAGAGGTCTTCAGATAAGTCTGGAGAATAAAAAATATGTCAAAGTTTAATGGAGTTGAATGCAATGAAAAACCATATTTATCCCTGCTAGAAGCCCTGTGTTAGCACGAATGAATAAAATGTAGCTGATCCAAAAATAGAGGTAAGCATGAATTAAAAAACAAAGAAACAAACAAACAAAACTGCAGTTAATTATTTGACTTTTGTGAAGTTTTGTTCCATATTGTATATTTAAAAAATTCTGAAGTTATTTGGAAAATACAGCTCAGAAATAAACAGAGTTAGGTTATTTATTTTGTTTATGACTGTGCCATTTCTTGTAAATGAAATATGCAGTATGAATTGCCCATAAGTTTTCTTACCCCCTCCAAGTTGAGATTTCTTTTTATGGTTAATTTTTGTGAAGTGCTATATGCAAGTTAAGAAACTATGATCTGAGTTAGATTCAGAAGGTTGGAGTAATAATTAGTTAGATAATTAAGGGAGCATCATGGAAAGAAAATGTCTGCTTGGACTGTAATGAATGAAAAACTGAGAAACAGATGGTAGGAGTAAGATCAGTCATAATGAAGTCTCAGAGGGTTCTGTGCTAGGACTTCATTATGCTCATAAATGTCTGGGAAGAGGGGTCAGTGCTGGGTTGTCATCGTGTTTCCTCTTGGGAAGGGCTATCTTAGAACTTGTGGCAAAGATGTAAACATGTGTTTCATGATACTAAAGAACTGGCCAGAAAGAAACACAAATACAACTTCTTGTCTGCAGATGAAAAGTGATGCACCTAGCAAGGCAGTTGAACATTTCTAAATCAGCTGCTTCTGCTAAGTTAAAAAAAAACTCTTGAAGTTGGAATGGGTGGTATTTTAAAAGCCTCAGCTTCAATACTCAGCAGTGGTCAAGCACACAAATGGGGTGTTAAAAGCGGTTTGGAGTGAATACAGCAGATGCTGCTGATGCCCACAGCACTGGAGTGCCATGCACACTCCTTAGGTTGTGTGAGCAGTCCTGCCCAGCCCTGCTTTTTGTCTCATGTACAGAGAAGAGTAGAGAGTATGGATAAAAACCCTGAAACTTGCTCCAAGACTAAGAATTTTTAACATGGAGAGGAAAGCCAACAAAAAGGAAATGGAGTTGAGGTCCTTACAGCCATGAATAACGTGGGAATGTTAAATAGGGAATTACTGTTTGATGTTTTTCATCACATGAGCAAGAAGTGATAGATCTCAAATAGAAATGGAAAACAGTTTTTACACTTAATTACTAAGTGTAATGTCACTTCTCATTAAAAAATGTAAACCCTTAAAAATGTCACTAGATTGTAAACTCTGCACTGCTAATGCATGAGTTAAACCTATGTGACAAGCAGACAGATAACTTTCACTCTGAGCTAGCACAATGATCATGTTTTTCAGTTCCTTCTTAGTTTCCATCTCAACTTTAAATTAAAATGTTATGACAGTATAAAGGTCATACATGATGTCTATTATTTAAGCTGGAGAAACTTGAAAAGCTCTGAAAGTTAGCAGTGTATATATAAGCAAGTGTATGTGTGTGTTAAAAGTTCATTCTCTATTTAAAGAAAAGACCAGAAATTTCATTTGAATATAAATCTTCTTTCTCTCAGCATCTGGACTCTTGCTCTCGTTACCAGTTTCAGAGTTAACAGCATCAAACAAGTTTAGAGTTATTCTTCAGTGATGATAATCAGTCTCTCAGAGAGATTATTTCTCTCATTAGTGTCATATCACAGTGGAAATACATTTTTTAATTTAGGTTGGGTATTGTGAGGGAAAAAGAGCAATTCCTGCTCTTCTTAGACTGTTGCAAGCATGGAGGCTGAGGGGATGCTGCTGTTGTTTATGCACTCCGTGACAGAATGATCAAACCATTGGCTCTGCTCTTCCTTTTCTTTTAAAGATAAACTGTAAAAAGGAACCATACAGGGATACTTGATGTATTGAGAGAAGGGAGACCAAGTGTAGAAACAAGACTCTGACTTTGCAGAGTATGCCAATTATATTGACTTTATAACAGTTCTTTTAAGAGATGTAATAAATATTTTCTAAATCTTGTTATTCTAAATCTGTGTTTTACTAGAAAAAAATACCTTGTGTAAAAAAGATAGATCTTGCTGCATCCTATCTTCTTTATATCCAAAAAGTTTTTGTTGGCAAGAAAATGTAAATGTAAAACCAAATTATTTTTGACACTGGGCAAAACAAGAGGATTGTCTTTGTTACACAGAGTGTAATCTTTATCAAAAACTTCACAATAGACTGATTGGGAGGTAGAGATTTCTCTGCACAACAGGATTTGAAGCATCTAGAGATCTAATGACTCAGAAAACTGCTTATGTCTTTACATTTCATCAAGATAAGAAGATATTTGAGCAGAACTCAGAAGTGCCTGTTTAGTCTTTTGGGTTCCTTGACTGCAAACATTCTTATCTGTGCCAGTTTAAAGATATGTCATAAATACATTAAGTTTTGGCAGGATTAGAGGGAGAAGGATGTTTGTTCTCCCAGAAGTGGTTTTGGTGGTTCATATTTCATGTGCATGCTATGGCATTGTGGGAGAAAAATGTTTGAAAGGGCTTCAAAGGGGTCAGTGGCCTCTTGAGACAAACTCCCTTTTCCAGGGCCAGACCAGCTCTTGGAATAGGTTTGCCTAAAACTTCAACCTCCAAGAGATTCTGCAACTTCTCTGAGGAACATTTTCCAATATTTTACTGTTCTTGCAGCCAAAAAGTTTTTCCTAAAGTATAACCTAAACCTTCCTTGCTTAATCATTAAATTTCTTCCCATCCTAGCAGCCTATCTTTTCCCCATGCAGTAGTCCTTTCTATATACAAATGTTTATGACCAAGTCATTTTTTTCCCCTCCAGACTAAACAACTCTGGTTTGCTGAATTTTATCCCATATGTCATGTTTTATACATTTGTCTTTGTTCTTTATCTTTCTTGGACTCTACAGCATCTCCTGTATCTGGAACTCTGTTGCTCATAGCATGAAATTGTTTGAAGTCTCCCTGGAATGCTTTTTGGTCTGAGCTATCTAGCACGTTTCTGGTTTAGGGAAATGTATGATTTGCTTGTTTAGATGCCACCTCAGGGTCCAGAATCATTAGAAATCTACAGAACATGTTTTGTAAGTTATGTTTCTTACTTATTATGCCTATCTTTGTCTATCAAAAATTTTAAAGAGCAAGGACTTAATTATATTTGTTTTGGGGTCACTGACAGAAAAAAAACCAATGCTGTTAAACATTGTGCCCAGCTGCCAGTCTCTGTGGATCCCTGCTGGAAATGCTGTGTTTTCAAGGTGATTTCCAAGTTGCAGCTACTGTTTGGGAGCTGTTATCTGCCATCTTAATCCAGTTATTATGTGGGTTACTGATGCTGAATAATGCTGATTTTTTAAATCAGAATGCAGTGCTGTAACAACTCAGGTATCTAATTTAAGTTTGTCAGATACATCTATATTGTTACCTTAATCAACCAAATTGTTATTTCATCAGAGAGTAAAACCAGGTTTATTTGACAAAATTGATTTTTTCCACAGAATTGCATCGACCAACACTCATTATATACTGATCTTCTAATTCTTTATTTCCTCAGTGTATTACTTTTATCAGGAGAAGCATCAGGCTAATGAAATTTATCTGTCAGTGTTGTCTGAGATGACATTTTGTTTTTGGTTGGTACCCTTCCAGGCTTTAAAAGATTCTATAGCAGCCAGAGATTTATATTTCAACAAGATAGACTATTTTTTAGTTTCATCTAGATTTTTGGATGATACTTACCCAGTTCTTCTGATTTTGAAAGTGTAGGAGTTTTTTAGGGTGGGTTTTATTTTAAGATTTTATTTGTTTGTTTGGTTTGGTTTGGTTTTGGTGGTGTTTCTGTTGGTAGTAGCTACTTCCTGATACTCTCTTCAGTTTTCAAGGGTTTGGAACACAGTCTATTGTGAGTTAATGCAGTAGCTTCTCTGCCACTTCTGAAATGGAGGATAGACAAACCTTTTTCTGCCTCTATTAACAAATTTGCCATCCTTATCCATAGAGAACCCATACTATTGCTTTTGGTCTCAATTTGCTTAATATTCAGTATCCTGAGTTGTTAGGAGTGGGAATTTTCCTTTATCTTATTTCTTTACTGTTTGATTTTCTTTTTATTTTACTGCTACTATTACTCATCTCCTTTCTATTTGTGTGATTTGATAAAAGATGCTTTAAATTGATTTTGTTTAGCCACCAAACTAAGGATGGCTTTTAGCCCATGTTATCTCAGTCATCCAAGTCACAGGTTCTGGACAATAAAACCCCCTGTTTTTGTCCAACCAGTTATCCCTCTAGTTATGGAGGAAATACATAGCCACTGTCCTGTTCTTTATCCAGAAGACAAACTTAGCACTGCGTAAGTAATTTTGCCTTTTTTTTTTTTTTAAACATGATTGCATAGAAGGTTTTAAAAACAGAAGCAGTGAAATGCAGTTGTTGGTTTCAACAAAAAGTCAGGCATACATTTCCTGTCTTGAAGTGTGGAAAAATAAAAGCTCAGTCACTGTGCAGTGATGGAAAAGGGTATTGTTCATTCTGGTGGAAGGGAAGAAGGAGAAAATGACAATTGACAAAAAGTCTGGTTCTGTACTGATCTCTGGAGTATAAATATTTGGGTGGGTGGCTGGTGAGGCAGACAGGCAGAGAGGCAAATGAGATTGAGCTGCTCTGAAATGTCAAATGTACCTGGAGAGGTCCTGAATTAGAATGGCACTTCTTGGAATTTTAACTGCTCTTCTAGAAGAAACATTGCAGATGGGAAAAAAGAAAAATAATGAAAATGCTTTTTAATAATGTTTTGTTGCCTGTAATTTTGTTTCTTGATACTAGTTTTTTTTATCATTCTTTCTGTGTGGAAGTAGCATTTAAATACATATTTTCAGTAGGATTGATCAGAAGCTAGAATTGGGAATGCAATTAGATTACTTAATAAAACTGAATTTGGAGTTTCATTCTGCAGTTTCCCTCTGCTTGGAAAGGTTTGTTGCAGTGGAAAACAGCACAGACAAAGAAGTATGCAAAGAAAATTGACTAAACCTCTGTTAAGGTATAGATAGATAATTGAGGCCCTCGCAGCAGACCTCCTAAAGTTTCACAGGTTTATACAAAGCTCCTGTTGCCAGTGCATAAAATAGGCAGCTCATATATGAAAGCTTTCAGGCCTGTAGCACCTATGACTTTTCCTTGAAATGCTTGGCTGAGATTTTTGCCTTGGAAAGTGGGAATTCTATGGTACTGTTTTGCAAGTCAACTATTTGAAAAGTATCAGATGAGCTCCCTAGTCCTCCAAAGGCCTGTGAAGGTGAAGAAGGAAAGAGGAGTCCTTTGGGGGCTGGAAGGGCACAAGACACCCTTCTGCTGCCCAGGAGCTGTCCCATGGGAGAGTCTTCTGTGCTGCTCTGTGGCTCTTTCCAGGTGAACTGTAATGGGACATGTTTGTCCTTCACAGGCACCAACTCAGCAGCTTTTAGGAACTTTGGAGAGGCAGAGAATTACCAACATCTAAGTCATTTAGCCTGCCCTCCTACAGCAAAGCATTGTGTATTCTGCTGGAATGGTGGCTCACTGACAGCTGCTGAAAATCCACAGGTGTTCCCTGCCACTTTCGGATACATAATAGTCATTTGTCAAACAAAAGTCAGAAAGTTTTAAGTGTTTTGAATTTATCATTTCCCATGTACACACTGGTATGTAGGAGAACTCCTCTGGCTTTGTCTTCCATATCCTGCTTTATTAGCAGTTTTGTGGTCATAGAGGAAAAAAGAAAACTGTATGATCAGCAAATCCTATCCAAATCCAACTGCCTCCACCCTCATCCACAGTTTTACTGTTGCATGAAAATTAAAGTTGACAAAAGGATTCCATTTTGCTCTTGTTTCTTCTAAAGGGTACCCTTTGGGAAATATTATTTTGACACTCATGTGAAAGCCTCAGTATTGGTCTGTTCTGCTGTCACAAGAGCACACAGATTTCCACAGTAGTTTTATGTTTACAAGGTACCATTGGAAGCAGTGTCTCTGCAGCAGCACAAACTCATCAGGGGCTACTTCACCTTTCCAGGCAGTCACTCACTTCCACAGGAGAGGCCTGTCCCTGCTTTCCATGGCAGACAGTTGTGATGCTGTGTGCTGCTGGTTCCTAGCATTTCCTGGTCACCTTATTGTGCTGTCACACTTGGCAATTTATATTGAAGAGGAAATGCATGAGAAATACTTAGTGCATATGCTTTTTTTTTTTCTTCCCTAGATTGTCTCTCAGTTATTTTAAACCTCATTATAACTGGAAAATCGCCTTGCATAACACCATGCACTGCATGAACTGGAAGGGTCTGTGAATAGAAAATGGCAGTCAAGTTCCATTGCAATCAGTGATGCTTTTTTTAGGCCTGCTGAGTACTACTTCTCAAAGGTTTTCCATGGGTAAAATGTGATTGCTATAAGTATGATGGTAGAAGCTCAGAGAAAGAAGTGAAATTTCTTCAGGCATTGCTTGAAATAGCCTTAAAATACTCCTGCTGAACTGAGCTGGGAGCTGCAGGATTTTGTGTCAGGTGCTTAGACTCTGTTCAAGTTTAACTTAGTGAAATGATCTCTTTTCTCACCACTTTTGTTACCTTTTAAGAGAGCAAAGTCTTTACAAGAAATAGAACTGTTGCTTCTAACATCCCTCTCTTTGCAAAGTGTTGGAATTTTATAATACTCCTCAAATCACTCTCTTCAAGAAGCTCTCAGAGTTTGGTAATGAAGCTGGAGGCACTATTTTCTGAATATGTACCCCTCCTGTAGGAGATGAGCTGCACTCTAGACTCCTCCAGGACTGAAGATCTTCTTACACAGTCTGAGAGCTGCAGCCTGTTCTCACAAGGCAGAGGGAACTGCAGCATTTGTAGTCCTCTCCTGGAGCCTCCAGCTGCCCCACTCAGCCCAGCAGTAACCACGTCTGGAAAGGCAGGTCAGGAGGATTGCTTTATAATCCAGCAGTACAAGGAAAATGGAGACACTGACTGAAGATCAAGACCCCAGAGAGGAATAAGTGGCTTTCACTTAGAGAGCTGAAGATACTTGGCAATTACTGTGTCTGGTTTCTGATATGGTGGAACAGCCAAGACCAGAACTGTGTAATAGACTTTTTCCATAGAGCAAAGTGTTCAAGTTTTGAAGCCACTGAAGATCCCTAGTCTGGTTCAGGGCTTTACTTGGACAAAACAGGGAACTCTTTACCTGCTACCTGTAAGTTTTAAGTAAATTGTAAATTAGTAGAAAAATAATTCTATTATTGTTCTATTATTATTAATAAATTCTATTAATCTTTCATGAGTAAAATAATCAATTAGTAGGTTAATCAATAATCAAAACTCAATATATGATGCATGTAGTTGTGGTAATATATAGGAAACCTTAAGATGTAGCTGCTGCTCTATCCCAAACACAGGTGAAAGCAAATTATATTGTTCTTTCATTCCCTTGCCTTTATGTCTGTGAAGTCATTGTGGCTTATATCAGAAAAACAGTCTGCAAAATTTACTTAAGAAAATAGAGTAAAACTCTCCCATTGCATAAAAAATCTTATGAAACTTTGGTAACATTCAAGATTAAATGATAAACCCTTTCCTTCTTTAGTCAGCCACAAGCCCGTCCTGGCAATATGGTCCAGGTGGATAATCACTGGGAAAAGCTACCAAACCTTGGATTCCTCATCCAGAAAGATTTTGGCCTTTGCATCCTTTTGAGCTTTTGAGAAGTGATTTTTCCCCCTTAATCGCTTTCTACCTCACAGGACCTTCTTGCTCCTGTCTTTTACCCCATTCCAGTTCTGCACCCTGCAGCACTGTGCTCCAGGCAGTTGTAAGGACAGAAGCAGTCCCTGATGCTTGGTGAGCTTAGTGATGCCATTTTAGCCACGTCCCTTTATGGGGTCTGCAGAGTAAAGCAGTGGAGGGAAAGCTGGCCTGTTTCACAGGCTCTTGTTTTCTCTGACAGAAGGTGAAAAAGGAAAGATGAGAGGAAAGGCATCTGTGTGCCATACATTTAAAGACTCGGGCAAGGCTGAAGCTCTGACAGGGCAGGACAGTTGCTAGAAGGCAGTAGGACAGAAGCTCTGATTTGATCTTGTTGGACTGACTGTGATTCTAGAAAGGAGCTGAGAATCAGCAGGGAAGGGTAAGGACTTATTTTTGATGAAGGAAAAATACTGTCTAAAGGACATGAGATCACAGAAAGGGGCTGTAGATTCTTCTTGTTGAGTTTAAATGTTTGAGCCTGATGGTTTGTCAGGACATTGCAATCTAAAGATTAAAAAAAAAAAAAAGAAAAAAATGTATCTTGTGGTATGATTACCTTCAATTTGGTGATGACTTTGCTTTGAATAAGTTAAGGTACTGATGGTACTCCTGTGCCTCTCCTCCTTCCTTTCACCCTGTGGTGGCAGAGATCAGCTCGCAGACAGTTGCTGCTCTCCTGCTGTACGGTGAGCAGGTAGTGACTGCTATACAAACACAGGTCTGCCATAGAGGGAGAAAGAGCTGTGGAGCTTTCAGTTCCCACATCTCTGCATGATTCCAGCCGTGTGGATATCAGTGCGCAGTCATCTTCTGGTGGTATGAAATGGGGAGGGAGATAATGCAACGATTATCAGGCATTCACTGGGGCTGCAACATGAAGGGGAAAATGAATGCAAATGGCTGAAGGGTTAAGTGTTAAATCTAGGGTTTCTGTGTGGTTTGGATACTTGTTTGAACTCTTCACCCTAGGTTCCCTCACCCATTCTTGTTCTGTGTTTGCCTTCATTCTTGTGATCTGGCCATCTGTGAGATACCATGGCCATCTTTCTCCTTTTTCCAGACAGCCAGAGCAGTGACCGTGATGTGTTGGCTTTCTTACAGACAAACACCTCTTCTTAACCTTGGCTTCTGAATTTTTCTTTTAATGAAGCTAGAAGGAGGTTGGAGCTTAAGCTGTGCTGCTGATTTTAAATATATATTGCTGTCAAAGATCCTTAAAGCATGTTGGATGCAGTTTCTTTATTGAGTTTTTTACATATTCAGGGGTTTTTTTAATAACAAAAAAATTACATTAGTAACTATGCATTAAATAGCCATTTTTTAATTTTCTATACTGCCCAGTGTTGACTCTTACTGCTATTAGTAGTTCATGTGTAAATGCCTTAATATGTTAGAACCATTCTTTAGTACTTACAAGGTCATTTCAGAGCTGTTAGTAGGCATTATCTCCATTTTACAGAAGGAACAGAGGCATGGAGAGATGAAATGCAAAGTGTCTCAAACATGCCCTGATTCTGGGTAGGCAGAATGGTGTGTCTGTACCCAAGGGCTCCCAGCTATGCAGCCCTTTTCACCAGTCTCTTTAACAGCTCAGCTTTGTTGTGTTCAGTCACGACACCCTCCTCTTCCCTCACCGTCTCGTTTTGTTCACTACCTACCTGCCAGCTTTCTCAGCAAATGAAGAAGGGTTCTACAGATAATTAAGCCTTCTGCATTATCCTCTTCAAAAGGACAGCAGCTCAGGGCATGAGGCAGTGTATGATCATGTAATTCGAGGCTGTGTGCTGTCCATTCCGCAGCAGTGGGCTGTGGGGAGCCGCAACTCCTGGCTCCATTCTAATGCCGCAGTAGCATCTGGTGGCTGGAGCAGCAATTGCACATGGAAAAACGGATTTTTGGTTTCTTGCATTACAGAGCTGGGAGGGGCACATTCTCCTCAATATTGCTTTGCACTTTCTGGAGCTGGAAATTTCCCTATGAAGGCAGAGCATTAGAAAAAGACATTATTAGATTCAAATATGCTTCTGTGGGATGCATATTTGAATAATGCACACACCCCATAAAATCTGAGTAAATTGGAGTTTTCATAGAGAGTGAAATAAGGCTTTTCTTTGACCTTGATGTAGTCTCTTCTCCAAAATATTGAAGGGCTAAATCTTCCTTAAAAAGCACTTCAGTTGTTTGGCTTACATCCTGCCTGGTAACAGAGAAATGGCTGACTAGCTCCTGCTGAAGATTTCCCTGCTGTTTTCTGGACTGACATTGATGTGAAATGATGGCAAGTGGTTTAAGAACTCAACATGATCATTAAAGAGGATGATCCAAAATGTTATATATACCTACTGCAGCCAGCTCTACACATTGCATAAATTCTCCTTTCTGCAGAGAAGAAACTAGCAAAGTCAGGTTTCATGAGACCAAAATAAGATATCTTTCAGAAGAGATCAAATCAAATCAAAGTGATTCTTCCTTGCAGCGGTACCGTAGTGGTGCTTTGCCCATTCTGGTGACAGTTCATCATCCAACAGGTTTGAAACTATGAAGATTATATGTACATTCTGAAAGTGCCCAGCAAGCCTTTTAGCCATGAAGGTTGGTTTCAAAGCTGACAAAACGCAGTGGTCAGAAGCTGTGTGCTTGGCCCCACTTCTGCCTGGTGAATATGGACTGTGTGAGTGAGGGCTTGTGATTGCACTCACAGGAATGTCACATATTTTGAACTTCTTTCCCCTGACTCCCTGTTGGGCTTCTGCCACCATGAGATGACAGGAGGGTTTCAAGCCTGGTCCTTCCAGGGGCTTCAGAACAGTAATGTTGATAACCCTGACCTTTCCATCCTACTGCAGCTTTTTCCACAATTTTTCAGTTGAGAGATCCCTGAGTCCATTACTTGCTGTCAGGTTGTGGGGGGAAGCTGAGAAGGAAGGAAGAAAAGTAGATAAGATGCACTAGATAGAATGCTGGGGAAGAAATTCCACAGTGTGAAACTATACTTTCCCTACGTTTCTCCTGTTTTTGTAAGCTGGGGAGAAGACATAGTTGAATCTTCTTCTGCCAAGCAGACACTGGTAAGAGGCTTTGGTGTCAATGGCCCATAGTTTTGATGGTGCTGTACGCAGAGTTTGGCTTCAAGTAGTCAGGATGACTAACAGCAGGATGACTTTACTGTGGTGTCACACAGATGCTCTGGGGTGTCCTACCTGCCTCGTGGGGCCATGTTGTTTAAAGATTTTCTGCTTTCAGTTAACTGTGCTTGGCTGAACTAGGGGAATAAACTCATTTCTCCACATGTAATGTGAGTTCAACTCAAATAAATCAGAGTTTCTGTGCTTGAAGTGCTGATTTTTGCCCTGGGATCACAGTATTATACAGCTTCACAGTAAAAACTGTTCTGTTGACCAGTTGTTTCCTAGTAGGAAAAGGGATAATGTTAGTGCAAACTTCTTCTGAAGATTATGTATTCTTGCCTTAATACCATGCCATTGAACAAGGCCAAATAATTTTAATTGATAAACATTTCATATCTTTTTATTAAGTAGAAGATTTAGGCTCCAGTAAATATCACAAAAAGTTTAGGTCTTTTGTGTGTTTATCATAGGAAGGTACAAAAAAAATAGTGCAAGACATATCTGAAACACCTTGTTTCATCCTGGGATTTCTTGTTTTTCTTCTCAAAGAAAAAGAGCATGTGTTTCACTTTGTTGGTCATCTAGCTCGATGCTGGAATCCTCAGTGTGCTGTGCTGAAAGGTTTCCATGGCTTTGTCTATCTGCCTGTTGCTTTTATTTCCTCAGAAGGCTACAATTTGTGCTGGTGAGTGAAAACACACTGTCATGGTTATTATGAATCTGTGCTCAGAAGCAAATGAAGAGCATGATGAAGAGAGAGCATTTCCTGCCAAATAAGAAAAGAATTAGGTCTGAGAAACAAATCAATTTTCTGACAGCCTGTGTCCCAAATGTCTCACTTCAAACCTGAGGCAGCTCCAGGCATTAACTACTGTGAATTACAATAATGGACAAATTCAATTGCAACCTCTACTTTGAGTTCAGAGTAGTAAAACTCTCTAATTAAATTTGGTGGATCAAATCCTGAAAGGTTTGCAAAGGCTGGGTAGTGGTGGTTAACTCTTTTGCCCCTCTGCAGCAACAAAAAGGACCATGGAAAATTCATTTCTGCACAAAAGGTCATTTAGTAGATGTCCTATTCCACGTGAGACAACCTGCACAGGAAGAGTTTAGTGCTTTGTCTTGACTGTCTGCATATTCCTTGATGTGAATAAGGTTTGGCCTTTATTGCTTGCTTCATCTCATCCCTATGCTATGCTTGGATAAAGCCTCCTCTGTGATATACGAGGAGACATTTTGGAGATGGCTGCTTGTGCACTGGAGCGTGTGGTTGTTCCAGCTTCACGGTAGTCTCAGGAACTTGGTGAGATAGCAGTAGTATGAAAATGGCATGGCATGTTATTGGGGAAAAAATGAGCTGCTGCTCACTGTCTCCTTCCTGTGTGTCAAAGTAATCCTGGTTCATCATTTCTTGTTACCCTTCGATCTCTTGTCACACTGGTGTTAGGCCTATCATGGGAATGGAATGTGTTCCGTAAACTCAGGTCAGTTCTTAACGGACAATAATTCAAATGAAGAGGCACATAATTGGTTATAACTTACTCTAATTGACATGCTTTTCCCAGGACAACTCTAGTGCTCAGACAGCAGGAGCATGGATGTTGTTAACCAGGGCAAGTGTGGAGGACGTCCCACTTTCGTATGTCCTGTTTTTTTTCCCTGGATCGGATGCACGATAACTTTCCTCCAGGCAAAATGTCCTTCAGGTCATATACATACAGACAGCTCCCACCTGAAAATCAGCCAAAAATTTCCTGCCTACCTTAATTACGGTGAATTTGAATGCTGTTACAAGCAATAACAGCAGCCAGTAAATTCTAGGTGACACTGCAGTGCAGTGCCTGCTGAGCCTTTCAAGCATTGATCAGACTCCTTCCTTCCAAGTAAGCCAGTCTTAAGACAGCATTTAAGAAAGAGTATTTAATGTTCTTCAAATTACCATAAATTTGAAGGCCTTACATGCAGAAGTGCAGAAGAAAAATTTCTTTCAGTGTGTGCTACTTGTAGCAATAACAACACACTGTCTTTTTTTCTTCCTTCCAGACCATGACATATGACTGAAAAAATATTTTAATGGAGTGCATTGATACTGTATATTATTTTAATTGTCCATCTTATAACTGTACAGCCTTTAATTTATTAAATAGAAAAGAACAAATATTTCTCTTTAGTTGAGCAGACAAAAGTAGACATTCGTGCTAAGTGGAAAGCTTTCATGAGCTTTAAGGTCCTTTTTAAAAATAACTGCAGCCACTGTGCAAGTTTTTAATTATATAAAAAACTGAAAATATTTTCTTCTTCTCCATCTTAGGCTCCTTCAGAGCTACCAAAGACACCAGTCATCTGCCAGCCAGTCACAGAATAAAGGCATTTTCTGAATGGAATGCAGACACTGGTTTCATACACAAGAACAGTCAAAAGGGCACACAAATTTACATGTCCTACTAAGCTAATAAGTTTTGATGATTTATGGTTTTAAGCATGTTTCTGAAAAAAGCATTTAGGTAATTCTAACAGTTTGAAAAACAGTTGAATGCCATCTGCTGGGTTTTTTTTCCTCCTGAAAGTCCCCTGCCTGCCTTAATAGTTAAAATGTGTCTCAATTTTCATAGTTTATGTAGGCATCCTATTAATTGAGGGGAGAGTATTTCTGGACCTTTAGGACAGCTTCTGAGATCATTATTTTAATCCCAGGGAGTTTTGTTCATTTTATATGGTGACAAATGCACTTTCTTCTAGACTGCATGCACAGGTTTTAATCTGCTGTAATGTACTGTGTTTCAGCCATTTCCTTGCTGCAAATGAATAATGAATAAGCTGTGGTTTGAAAGCTAATGGTTCAAGATGAAATCTGAATCTCATTGCAACATGGATGATACTCATTTGTCATCTCCATGGAAACATCTATTTATCAAGGCACTGCAGCTAAGACTGTAACAAGAAAGTAAGCGATTGTTGGAATGCAGGGCTTTTGCTGGGAAGCAGACTTCGCAAACAAAAGATAGGATATGCAGGACTGTGGCATTATTTTTGAAATTGGATTTTTTTTTAAGAATACATAAATCTTTCACCTTGAAGGGTATGTATTTTGCTGTGTTTCGAAATGCTGAAAAATATCAATAGAATGAGGAACAAAAAGCATAAATATCCTGGGAAATCTCTCCCATCGTCACCTGTTGTGGTCCACGTGCTTTCAGGAAATTCCAAAGCTACAGAGTTGTGTGTCTCCCTGTATTCAAATTGCAGCAATGTACACCCCCTGCATATAACATGACAGCTATAAACTTGACTGAATTTAACAGCTAGTGCTGCTTAGCAGAAGAATTTTCTGTGAGGTACATCAAAATTCCTTAAAACAGAGCCTGGGTTAAGTCTCTTAGTGAGGAGTAGGGAACGTGTGGAAAAGGCCCAAAGGCATAGTGGGTATCATTCCTCAGGATTGGGCTCACTCTTTCTTCTTTCAGACAGATTATTCTTTTCTCATTTAAGTAGTCACAATAGTGCAATCCTGAAACACTGTTTAATATTTCATTTTATAACAGGCTTGAATTTTTAGTTTTATGAATGTAAGCAGTGGACTCAATTTTTTTTTTTTGTACTCTTAAAACAGAGTTCATTGTGTGCCAGGACGGAATCTTAGAGCTTGTGAGGCAAGAAGAAAGAGCATGAAAATATTTTTTTCTTTTGTTTATGGTGTGTTTCAGCTTTTTGAATCAGGGAGGAGCTTTCCTGAGCTGATGATGCTCTCCCCCAGGAATGCCACATGCACTCGCTGGGACAGGTGATGCAGAAGGGAAGGTTTTTTTTTTCAGCCTTTTCTTCCCTCCAGAGTTTGGCTGAAGTTTCCACAGCTAGACTAAGTGGTTACCCCTCTTTCTGAGGAGCATGGTCAGGAATAGTTTGGCCTCTGGGACAGGTAGTCAAGACAGATAGCTTTGTAATTTGATGTCCAAGTAAAGTTGCTGATGAATTTGTTCACAGGACAAAACTGAGAAGGATTGGTGGGGGTGACACTTGTTTGGACACACAATCTGTTCTGTTATTTACTTCTGTTCCAGTTTTGTTTGTGAAAGGGACTTACACTGAGCTTGTTTTTTGTTTTGTTTTCTTTTTAAGGCAATGAGCTATTTTGAAGCTTATTCTTAGATTCCTGTTATGGTTTTGGCTTCTAAACCTATGTAAGATCTCTTAATCACCCTTTACAATTAGTTTTAAAATCAGGATTTTAAGAAAAAACAAATTAATGTTGATTTTTCAGTATAGTTATAATATATATGGCTGTCCCAAAAATGGGGCATACATTTAATTCCAGCATGTAAGCAGCCCTTGTGACAGAGGGAAGCATACTTATTTTGACAAAAATGGTGCAATTTAGTCATTACACAAATGATATCTGATCTCGTGTACACTTGATGTCCTCTGGCCGTGGTGATGATGTTGTCCTGTAGTGCCTCTTGTCCCGTGTTACTATGGAGAAGGAAGGTGCTTCAGCAGGACCTGATTGTTAGCTCCAATTGTCAAACATGTACCCTCTCCAATTACTTCACAAGGGCAGAATCTTCTTCCACTATCTGAGAGCAAAAAACCAGATGAAGAGTAAGAAGTGGGACAACAAGGTGGGAGTAAGGCAATTGAGGCAGCGGATATTAATGGGAAAAAGAGTAAGAGTGGGAGGGTGATGACAGGAGAAAGTGAACTGAAGGAGAAAAAAAACCCCACAGAATCAGAGAATTGTTGAGGCTGGAAGGGACTGCTGGAGACTGTCTGTACCAACTCCCCTGCTCAGGCAGGGTCACCCAGAGCAGCCTGCTCAGGACATTTTAGTGTCCAGATGGCTTCTTAGTGTCTGAGGCTGGAGACTCTTAACACTGCCCTGTGCTAGTGCTTACATTAAAATCTTTTTCCTGACGTTCAGAAAAAATGTGAGAAAGTGTAAAGAATAAATTCATGCTATGAGTGGGGAAAAAAAAAAAGGCAAAAATGAAAAAAGCAGCTTGGGTGATTGCCAAGCTCGGGAGCGGAGCCGGGGCGGGCGCGGGGCCGCAGCTCCCCCGTGCGTGCGAGCGCCGCTCCTGCCTCCGTGCGGCTCTCACCGAGCGGCTCTGTCTCACCGAGCGGCTCTGTCTCACCGAGCGGCTCTGCTCTCACCGAGCGGCTCTGTCTC
>VWZP01002845.1:2224477-2287896 GCA_013396995.1 Dicaeum eximium
GGCTCTGTCTCACCGAGCGGCTCTGCTCTCACCGAGCGGCTCTGCTCTCACCGCGCGGCTCTGTCTCACCGAGCGGCTCTGTCTCACCGAGCGGCTCTGTCTCACCGCGCTGCTCTGTCTCACCGAGCTGCTCTGTCTCACCGAGCTGCTCTGTCTCACCGAGCGGCTCTGTCTCACCGCGCTGCTCTGCTCTCACCGCGCTGCTCTCCTCCAGCGCCGCAGCTCCATCTTCTAGCGCCAGCTAAACCAACCAGCAAAGGCACGGCGGTCCCTGCAAGTTCGGCACGCGTTGCTGCGAGTCTGTGGTCTGCTCTAAGTGGTTAAAATTGAATGGAGAGTTCTGGAGCTGCTGCAGATGGAGCAGGAAGTGTTTAGCCTCATTTGGAGGCAGTGTTAATTTCTCTGAATATTCACGGCTGGTTCAGAGGCAGGGCAGGGCTGCTGCCTGCCATTAGTGTGATTAATTCATCCTGAAGTAGCCACTGATGAATTCGGCAAGGTATACAGCAGTCTTTGCACAGGAAATATTTTAGAAGATGCCCCAGACAGTGACTCGGATCTTACGCTTTTCCTTAGTCCTTCAGTTGGTTGAGTCATTGTGCCATTCCAGTGTGGGTGGCTTTTCCCTGCATAAATATTTTTCCATTAACTTCTAGGTCTCTTTAAAGCAATTAATACATTACTTGATCAAGTTTCTGTTTGCAGAGACAAGTTTAAACGTACTCTGGAGGATCTATGTCTTACGAATCTCTATTAGTGCTCCCTTCCGGTGTAGTGTCTCTGTTTTGTCACTCTTCCACACTGATTCACAGGTTTAGGAAGTCTTAAGACAATTAGAGATGCTGAGTAAATGTATCTGCAAAGGTTAACTGGAGGCTTTTATTGACACTGTAAGCTGTTACGTCTGTCAGCAGTGAGACACCTCTAGAATATGATTCAAAACACAAAGGTGTGCTCTTTTCTGAACTGCCTTTTCTGAAATCTCTTTCCATTCAGAAAGACAATATTCATGAATTTAACTTTTGTGAATACATTCCCTCTGTGTGTAATGGTGAGTAAAAAGAAATATGATTTATTGTATCTTTATTTTAAAAGAATATGCACAAATCGTACATTGCCAAGTAAAAAGACCTGTAATGCATCTTTCTGGATCCTAACTCTGGCCTTATACAGATCCATCACTGGTGGTGCTGAAATCTCTGGCTCCCACTGAGAACTTATTCTGGGTCATCATGGGTTATTTCTGAACCAGGTTACTGCTCTGAAGTAGGCAGAAGGCATTTTGTATCCTTTCAGGTTCATTTTTCTTACAAGAAGGGAAAGCATGACCACTTTTGGCTTCAGCAAAGGAGGCTGATACTAAAGGCTTGAACAAAAGTCAAACAAAGTACCTCTAGAAAAAATGCAGAAGGGTGGAAGGAAGTATCTTGGGGGATTGTAGAGCTACCTTTGTTTTCAATGATTGGGAAAAGTCAAGTAAAATAGTGTATGTTTGAGATCGTTTTGGCTGTTGCCTGTTATAAATTTGCTAGAAAATTGTAATTATGTAGCTAACATAAACCAAATGTTTCTCATATTCATTGTTGCCTAACTTGCCTGCAGAAGGGTAACTCTGCGAGAGCCCTTGAACAGTTTTGCACATGGCAGCACTCTGCAAGCTTGGTTGTGAAAGTGGTTTTTCTGTGTTCACATTCCCCTTTTCCAGGTTTTCCTTTAAGCAATAAAAAAACCTTAAAATTTAGATTCCAATATCAAGTTATTGCTGCACTATCTTTTAAGAAAGAAAATACTCTCATTTTTTTAAGCACTACCTGCACTTGCTGAAAGGAGTTAACAACACTTCCAAACTAATGAAACCAGTTGGAGTAATTGGAGCCTTGCCATTAATATGAGAGTGCTTGTCCCCCGTCACGTGCCTAATGTTTGTGAATATCATTCAAGGACTCCTTGAATAGTCCCAGGACTAAGACTGGCTCATAATTGCTTCCATCCCCATCAGAGTGTGTCACCATCTGTGACTGTGTGGGCTGTGTATTCAGTTCCTTCTTTCTGCTTTTGCCTCACTTGGTAATTATTTTTTTTAGTGTTGCACAAATGACACAGCTTTGACAATTAGCATATCCACAGCTCCATCTTTACTCTCAGGTGGTTAGGATACTTACCTTTTCCTCTGCTTTGCTTCTGAGCTGGCAACCTATTTATTTCAATTTCTCAGTTAACAAAAAACCCAAAACTCCGAAAACTCCCCAAACCACCACCACCAAACCCATGTGCAAGCACAGGAGAGAGATTCAGGCTATGACATTTCATTTACCTAAAATGAGAAGAGATAACCTGTTTGGACAAACCTTCATCTTCTTTTTTTTTTTTTTCCTTAAAGACCAGACATTTTCTGGTTCATTATGTTGGCAGCTACATATTGATCCTGAGATTTTTAGATCAGTTTATATTGATATATATGAGATGTATAGAGACAGGTAAATGGACAGAACTTCATTTCCTGTGTGGTTCTGGATGCAAAGAATTAAGTTGGGTGCTGTGTGGAGATTGGCTGTCCTGGTGATCTGGCCCTTTGTGCTGCAGAAAAGCATCAGTAAGTGAAAAGGAAATTCAGAGACACAGCAAGGTGTTAGCACAGGTGAAATTGCTTTTGGTGCAAATTTCCCTTTCCAACATGGTGCTACTTTCTGTGGTTGTATTTTTCTTTAGAACTTATCTGTGCCTAGCAGCCTTCTGAATTGCAAATGTGTTAAATTTTCCTACATTCTGTAATGTGACTTCTTTCATGTTGCTTTATCACATCATTCCCTACGAGATGTAGGATCTCAGAAGTAAAGGATTTGTAGCTGAAGGCTATTGAGTTCATAACAGGTAGTAGAATCAGAACACAGGGGATACAATTCAAAAGATTATAAAGTTTTATAAGGAACAGCCTAACAGACGAATAACTTGCTTGGCTTCTGGACCTCCAGTTCAACAAGTTATTTGGGGTGGCTGCACTGCCTGAGCATAGATTGCTTCATCTTTTTGATTTCATTTTGGGTTTGGGTCAAGTCTTAGAATGTTTGTTAAATAGCATAACATTTCCAAACACATCTGGCAGGTATTTTTGGTATGGCTTTTGCATGTGAGTGATGCTGCACTGCCAGCAGAGACGTGCATCTGCATCAGGGTGTCAGTTTGATATATCTTATTATGTCAAAAATAATCAAAACAAATTCCATTGGTACTTACTACATCTCCACATGTTTCCTCTAAGCTATGCTACAGTTTAAAATAAATCAACCTAAGGGTGCACAGATGAAATTAAGCATGAATGTAGTGCTTTTGGCTTGTGCAATCTATAAATATGCAGCAGTCAGGTTGGTGATGAATGTGGAAGGGTTCTATGGCAACAAAAAAAATTTCATTTACATTTTCTTAGGCAACAAGTAGTTTCGAAGATATAGAACCAATATATTGTAATAATTTTAATCTTAAAATTAACTGCCTTGGATATTGATTCTTCATAAAAGTACCTCCTTTCACAGTTTATAGCTTAAATATTAAGAAAAGATTTTCAAGCAAAATATAAAGGATTTTGAAGGAATTCTTTTCTATGCCATCATACTGGAACTTCCAGATGTGCATGAGAAAGCTCTTCTTCAGCTCTCATTGTTGAAGTGAATAAAGACTAATTTATTATATGTTTTACTGGCAGTTTTTATCTGAAACTTACACTGATTACATCTTTTGGATGTAGGTACATCTTAGCAGATTTCTTTTTAATTCTCAGATCTTTCAGAAGTCAGTTGTGACTCTTGTGTGTATCAATACTTTAAAAATCTTTTTTCCAAGTGTTGGCCTGAGGTTTTTGCTTGCTTTCTTTTTTGTCAGCTCTAATCCCGATGGTTCATGTCATATTCATGGATTTATAAACGCTGCTTATGTTTTGCTTGCTAGATTTAGTAATATCCCAGGATTTGCTGTACTGAAAGGCTCACAAGCAACAGGCTGTGTTCCAGTAAGAAACTCTTACATGAGAAAGCAATTTCCATGTTCAGCATGCCTGAGAAATCCCAACAGTTGTAACCAGTCTGTCTGTGATGTGGAGACAGTGTTCTGACCAAGGTGTCAGAGCTGGACTTAAAATTCCACGTTTCTGTGATTATTGCCTGTGTCTGCTCTTTCTTCATCCTTAAGCTTTTGAACTCTTTCATGCTGTAAATTTCTGTAGGTTGGATTCTCTCTCTGCACATTTCCTACCTTTGCTGCTCTGTCCTAAGGAGCCAAAGCCCAGGGAGAATGGCATTTACAAGAATCACTCCACCAGAGTCCAGATTACACATGTAGACCTTGTTTACATTGCTTAATGTTTTTTTCTGAATGATACAGTCTTTGTCAATGGAAATACCTTGAATTTTTAATAGTTACTAGCAAGAAAACTTCCCTGATTAATTTCCCAAGAAATGCTCTTGGGGAAATAAATAATTTGAACAGTGGCTTTGCTACATAGACACTTACATATTAATATTAATATTTATTTAACATGCTCTCTATCCATCTTGTTAACATCTGTTGTAATAATGGAAACTATTGCCAAATAGTTTCAAGAGTGATGGTAATGAGATAGTGTGCATCTGAATGCCTGTTTGGATTAGATTTTAGATTTATAGTCCATATTCTGCACTTAGAAGAAAGAGAATCTCTCAATTTTCACTTTCCTTGAGCATAAAGAGCTTTAATGGTTGAATCATTTGATCTGGTTATTGAAAGGATTACTATTATTGTTCAGCTAAACTGACCCTCTGGAATTTGAGGAAGGTGTTCAACCGTTTGAGCTTTTACATTTTGTGCTATTTTATTGCCCTTATCATTACATGAAATGCTACATTATCAGCATACTTGTGTTGTTTTTGTACTGGTTCCAGCTGCAGTGTGCAGAGACTTGTTGAAACCTTGACATCTGTTTTCCCTTTTCCTCCTTTTTTTTCAGAATTCAACCATGTCACTTTTTTTTCAGTGCTGCATGCTGAGCCTTAAGTTAGCATGTGTGTGCAGCCAAAGGCCATTACACATCTCAGTGACATCCCAGACAGTTTATGATGGAGTGCTGTCCTGCATGCATTTTATTAATGATTATGCCTGAAAGAAGTGGAGTTCATGGCATTATCACCAGAGTCCACCATTAGTCAGTAAGCTAGCATGAGAACACTGTCTCATGGATATTAAGGTGATGCACTGGGATTTTGGAATTAAAATGCTTTCAAAGAAGGGAAAATAACTCTCCCATATTTAAATTCATTTGGGTAGCTATATATTTTTTGCACAGTCCATCTGCTACTTGAAATTGGTGGTTGAAATCTGGTTCTGCTGCAGGCACAAGGTGTGATAGGTTTGGTTCAGATGAGCTCTTACAAATTTCATGCTTCAACCTGCTTCTGTAGTGCACACTCTCTCACAAGAACAAGAAAGCCAGAAAGGTTCCCACATTTGACAAAGCTGTACTGAGGCACGTTTCTCTGAATTGAAAGACAAAAGGAAATCTTGTTTCTAGAGGTCTTTCAGGAAACTGCTCCTGGAATGCCACCTAATGTCATGATAGTCTCTAAATTGGATGCTTTCATAATAGCATATACACTATAACTTTGAGACTTTCATTTATCAGTCAGTGATATATATAATGTAATTTCTGTTATAGAGGGATTGCAGTACCTAAAGCAAAATTACTAATCAAAGCTTTCCATCTGGATTTGGATCCAGACAGCCAGTAAATTTTATTTGGACCAATTCCCAGAGAAACTGTGTTTTCTGCAGCCTCCAAGTGAAGGCTGTGTGATCTCCCAGTGTCTCAGAAAATGATTGCAGCTTGCTCCCACAATTCCCAGCTGGGAAGGTAGGGAGCAGCATCTGGCCAGCCAAGCAGGGCAGGACCCAGCTTACAACCTCCTGCTGAGCAGAACTTCACAAAAATAAACAGACCTCTAGAAAAATACATGGTGGAAGGAGGTAAAAAATTAATCAAATGCTTCTCTTCTAACAGTTAATTCAAGGATTCATACTTGCCTTATAACATGAGTTTGATAAATCTTTTACTTGATGATGGAAATAACAGTGGTTTACACTTTCAGGTAAAATGGTGAGAGTGCCTTTTGTGGGAAAATTGTACTGATTTCAGGAAGAAGTTGCAATCAAAAGACTTTACTGGTGTGCAGGTATTTTGAAAAAGTAGTTTTTGAGAAACATTGATTGTGTGCACCTTATTTTTGAAGTTTATGGATGAAATGCAATAAAACTACTTTAGAAGTAACAGGCCCCCTAATTCCTGTTTCAGGTAATGGGCCAATATAATGCATTTACTAAACACAGTGAACATGACTGAGCAAAATTACTCATTTCACCTAGCACTAGAAGCTTTCCCTGAAAAATATTTTTGTCCATACTTTTGAAAGATATTTTCTTCTTATCTCCAAACCTGTATTTGTAATTTTCAGAAATTGGCAGCTGACTGCATTTTTCATTTGAATGAATTTGTTTCACCTAGCTGGTCTCTGCCTCCTCATTTAGCTGCTCTAAGCAGCTAGAAGGATGATTGGTGAAAATTTGTCATGAAATGTGAACAATGAAAATTTATAAATGGCTGTTCTTGCATATTTGAAAAACTTTGAACACAGACATGAGAAAGTAGTCCAGTGCTCTGCTGTTCACAGCAAACAGAACAAAGCTGTGGATTTTTTTTTAAAATATATCTACAGTGGTATTCTAGAAAGTAATGTTATTCCAGCTGAGGTAAAAAATTATATTTTCACTTGTAACGTGATTGTTGATTGAAGAGCAGTTTGGGCTTTTACTATGTGGCCTTCAAATTGTGGGGTTTTCTTTTATAAGAAAGAAATTCATACAAAGGCATCCTTCAGCCAATGATCTTGCAAGTGTCACTGCTTTTTGAAGAACACACTGACCAGTGCTTAAGACATTTTAAGAGGCTGCTCTGAAACCAGCTGCTTCTGTGCAAGTCCAGTTGCAGGAGTACAATTCTGTGAATGGTGAAGAAGTAAAAGTACGCCCCATCTTGACAAAGATGATATTAACCATACTAGGATTCCTTGCTCCTTAAATCATGGACAACGTATTTTGTGCTTAGATTTTCTAAGTATTTAAGAGTAGAATTCAGTCATAATAAAAAAATTAAAAAGTTCTCAGGGGCAGGGTATCTTTCCCAGCAAAACCCAGCTTTTCAAGCTGAGTAAGTTGTTGTACTTACGCATTCTGAAATTCAGTCTCCAAAGCTATTTTAGTACCTCTAACAAGTACCTGAAGTCAAGGAGGTTTTATTTAGCTAAGGGATCAGAAATTAGAGTAATATTAATTTCCTGTTTCTTAGGGTTATGTGAGTACAGTGTTAGCAAATAATTGCCACCTGTTTGGACAGAAAAACTAGGTGGGCTGCTGGAGTGCGCACTTGGCGTGTCTGACCACTAAACGGTAGTGTTGTATTGCAGCTGGAAAGGGAAAATGCATGAATGCAGCACAGGAAAAAAAAAAAATCCAGGTCTAGTTGGACTCTGCTATCAAGCCTTAACTATTTTTCCCTTGGCCCATTAATTACATCTTCTGCTGTTAAATCAGCCGTCCTATCAATGTTTTATTGTCCTGAAAAAACATCCTCTGTTTAACATGTATTTATTTAAAATGTGTGAGGAGATTTTTTGCTTCTCTGTTCCTGTACAAACTTTGTTCTGGTGTTTGAATTGTCCATCACAAGCATGCTGATCTGTTGTGCAGTTGCTGTGGGATTTTATGGTGACTAGCAGGATTCAGTCTCCTCCAGTGCAAAAGCTGCATTCTCATGGCTCTTGTCCTGTCTGCCATGAAGCAGTTTTTGACAGGAGGAGTCTCAAGTGGCCATGTTGGTGGTTCCTGTAGAGAAACCTTTCATAAATCTGAATGCTTCTCAATATTGCAGTTACACATAAGCCCATGAGGTGTCTGTTGCTTTCCTCAATTTCTCTAACAAAGAAGCTTGTTTGCTAAATTAGTTTGAGTCTAACAGAGAAATTATTTAGGTTTTGAACCTAATTATGTTTTGAACCAAAGTATAGTAGTTACTGTGCATTAGGGCTGCAAACTTTCTACCATTTTCTTCTGAATTTTAAAGGATTAAGATAAAATGTGATGGGACATTTGAAAAACTTCATTTAACTTGACTGGTTTTTTAGGTGTGCCATCACTTAGTATAACGCAGAAAAGTAAAACAGTATATTAAGATTAATGTATAAAGCATAGTGTGGAAAGGTTATCTTGTCCTTATGAAATACTTTACTGACCAAGAAAGACATATTATGCTGAATATTTTGCATATTATAACTGAAGAAAGTAGGTGATTTTTCTGTCAGTTTTTTTTGCCCAGTCTAATAAAGATCATACAGACTGAGCTGTGCATTTCACAGAACGGGTGTTGATGAATGCACACTTTGTAGAAGTAGACTGGTACCACATCTTCAGCAGTCAGAAAGGGAGAGAAACCTCTGTATTGGTGGCAGAGGAAGCAAAATGAAGAGCAGTGGGTCCTGAGCCAGCGCTGACCAAGATGCAGGTGAGGGGAGATGAGCGTGAGGCAGGTGAAGCAGGACACCCCAGGGCACGGGGATGCTGGCTTGCTTTCCCTCTGCTCCTGTCAGGCAGCAGGAGGACAAGCTATTTCTGCTGCTTTTGAGGATGAAAATATGTGTGCTTTTAACTATGGTGGTGTCTTGTGTTCATCTGATTTGGGGGGACACACACACGATCAGAGGCATTAATCTGCAATGCAGCCACACAGGCCAGCTGGCAAAGAACAGCTCCAGCCCGCCCGAACCCCTGCAGTAGCATCTCTTCATTTACAGAAACCCCCACGGCACCATCTCCTTTTCATTTATAGAGGGCACTCTTGTAATGAGAATCTCATGATAAAATGCTCTTCTTCACTGAAAAGCTCTCACAGCTTGACAGTGCAGTTGTCACCATGGAGATTTCACTCCAACAGCAAGGAATGAATTTGGTGCCGTTCAGCTTCGGGAATGTGTAGCAGATACTTCCCAATGGCTTCAGCTAAGCAACCACCTGAGGAGAGAACTTGGATCAGAAACTGAGAGAGGAAGTGCATATACAGTGATGATAAATTATATTTTTTGTAGGTGACCGGATCTCAAGAAATGGCATGTGTGTAACGACAGATAAATGGGGAAGGGTATGAATAAAAGCCTCAGAGCCTGAGCCAAATGGAAGGGAAATAGACTTGTCTTAACCTTGAAGGAAATACTCAAGTGTGATGGTCTGTGAATTCCAGCTGAGGTATAATTCCTTTCCCTCAGGAAGAAAGGAGGGCCTGAGGTTCCTTGAGGAAAGGGAAGGGAAAAAAAAGAGACTTGCTATCAAATACATTTAGAAAGAACAAGTATTTTTCCTTCTACTTCCCCAAAGGCTTTATCGATATGCTTGGATTTCTCATTTCACAGAAATTACCTAAAAAGCAGTGTGGAATGATTAACTCCTGATTTTCCTGAAGCCATGAAATCCTTCTGTGCGAGTAACAGTTGATTGTTTTACTGCTCTGTCTTCTGAGGGAAGCTCTGCACAATAAGCAGTATGGTACAAACCTGAACAAACCATTGGGAAAGCTAATAGGGGATGCTGGGAGATAAATGGAGTAATACAGGAGGTCTCTAATGATACTGCATTCCTGCTAGAATTAGGATGTGACTTTCTCCCTCTACTCCACTCTCCTGAGACCTGCAGGTGAGTGCCACAAAAATGATTGGAGGGCTGGAGCACTTATCATATGGAGAAAGACCAAGAGAGTGGGGGTTGTTGAGCATGGAGAAGGGAAAGCCGTTGGGAAACCTTTTAGCAGCCTCTGAGAGCATAAAGGGGGCCTGCAAGAGGTCTGGGGACAAACTTTGTACCAGGGCCTGTTGCAATAGGACAAAGGGTTTTAAATAATTTAAAATATTTTTTAAATTAAAGAAGGGTAGGTTTAGATTAGATATTAGGAAGAGAATATTTTTTTCTGAGGGTAGTGAGACACTGGCACAGGTTGCCCAGAGAAGTTATGGATGCCCCATCACCCTAAAGACCAGTGGCAGGGCTCTAAGCAACCTGGTCTAGTGGAAGATGTCCTTACTCAGGGGGTTGGACTAGAGGAAGTTCAAGGTCCTTTGGAACACAAACCATTTTATGATTCTATTATTTATAAGCTCTCAGGAGTATTCATAGCTGTCATGAGACTTGTTACTGACTCCCAGGATAGATGGCAGTGAGATAAATTCAGTATCTGAGATATTCCTCCATGAAGCAGTAGATAAAGAGTGGATAAGTACTGCAAAGATAGTGGTTAGTGGAAAATGTAGTTTGGCTAAGGAGAAAACTGAAGGGAAAATACCAGTAAAGATGAAATTGAATCTTAAGGGGGGGCTTTTAAAATTTTTTTTAACTTGAAAAATCAGCCAGAGGCAAAATTAAAAAAAGAAAAATAGTAGTAGAGAGATGTAGTGAGCTCCTTTGACATGAATAACTGAGGAGACCTGCCTAAGAATTAAACATTGAGTCTGAGCGAGCCAAAAGTAGCAGGAAAATGAAAACGAGCTCTGTAATAAAACTCATAAAACTTGACACAAAATTAATGAGTCACAGTCCTAAAATCATGAGTCATTTAAACACTGAGGTTTTTCCAAGGATGAAACATTTTTTAGTGTCTTTTTCTCTATCAGGGAAATGGTAATCAAACTCAACATGAGGTTGTTTAAGGTTCAAAAAGGCTACTTTAAAACAGACTTAAAACTTCCCATCTGGCTGATCATGGGGTGAAGTCTGGAAGGCAATTGCCACTGACTCTCTGCCTATCCCCTCCTTTGGAATGTTCCTTCCCCACCAGCCTTAATTACCTCTCTGTCACCCTCTGTGTGTGCTCCTGGCTGGCAGCCCATCTCCTTCTTCCTTAATGCTCCTATTTTCCTTTTACCATGCTTCACTTCTCTTTTGCTTTTCCTAAAACCCTATGCCCACTTATCACTTGAGTTTTCCTTAGAGCCTTCTGCATCTCTTTTGGTTTAACCACCTCATTTCTTTGTCCTCACTTTTCTTTCCAGCTCTCCAACAGGCATGATGCCTGAGGACATGGCAGCTTGAGGTTTTCTCATTGCTCATCCAAAACAGCTTTCAAGTCAATTTAATTCAAATTAAATCATTATTAAAAGAAGACAAACACACAGAACACCCCCTCCTTCTTTTCTGTCCAAGAACCCAGCACTATGGAAATTGTACCAAAGAAGTGAGATAATAATCGTGGTGGTTGTGGTGTAATGTGCTGGTGCTATGAACTGTTCTTGAATGCAATGGAGAATTTTGTTTTCTGAATATTTTTCATTTTAAAATATCAGTGTTTCAGTATTAACTTGATGTGTGGTCAGCTTTAAAAGAATAGAAAAGTATTCAATTTGCTGTGACTGATATACACAAAGAATTTAGTTCTGGTTTTTATTTTTATGGAGGTGTTTTAAAATGTGAATTTAAAAGGTCCCTGAATACAGCCAGAATACAGCAGTTACAAAAGGGGATTGCATCTGTAACTTTCATTTCATGCTTTTAGTGAAAGGACTGATCCATCACACATTTCTGATGTATTCTGTATGTATAAGAAGGAGGATCTCCATAACAAGGGTACCATCTCCAGAGAGGTGAACTTAAATGTTTCAGGCCAGTCAAAGGAAGAGTAGTTAGGAGATTGCTCATTGGTTCCAAATGCTTGCCTGTTTAAACAAAGAAGGAAAAGCGAAGATAATTTTTTGAAATGCCTATAGTGTATATGGTGCAAAGCCAGTCCTGAAGTTGGGCTGGAAGACAAGTTTGTTGCTCTTGCTCCCTGTTCTTCTTCTGGGACACCTCTGCTGGTCTGCATTGTGCTTCCCTGTCAGCTGTGAGTTCCTGGCCCATCCAGGTCCCCCCTGGTCCCTTCTGGGGACACAGCTGCTGGGTGCTTTGACTAGAGGGCCAAAGCACAGTAGCAGCTACTGATGTACAAAATAATTTGGGGGTCTTCCAGGTAGACACCTGTGTTTCCCACTGGAAGGGCATGTGGGTGTCTTGAGTTGTTTACTGGGGCAATGATGATTTGTGTGGCATCCACGCTTCACTGTGTACAACTTACTCAGGAGACTTTAGGCAGGACAAATTCTGCTGCCTCCTCTGTTTTTCGTGGTTGTGGCCAGGTCATCCACTTTTGTTTGCGTGGCTTGCCTATAACCAGAGCCTGTACTAGTGATCAATTTTCCTTTCTGCTGCTTCATGTCTTTCTCACCACCAATGCAAGCACTCCCTGGCCTGTGCTAATACTGCTGTTATTTATTAATTCCCTACAAAGTGTAAGAGAGACATCATTAATCTTAAATAACATCTCTTTACCAGAAAGATTTTTGTTAAAAAGAGTCACAGAATATTTAGTACCGTGTGTGTGGCAGACGATATTTTTTCATTTTCTTTTTATTTAAGATGTACATTTGACTGCTCCTGCATTGACTTTGTTTTCCCCCCTGTGAGAAATAAAATCTTATTTGTGAAAAAAGAAGATGAATTCTATGCGTTGAAAACAGCAGAAAAGTCCAAGGGAGGCTTTTGTAATTTGCTGATTTAAAAACTGACTAATTTTAAAGCTGATCACATGCAACAGAACACACTGACCTCTAAAACACTTGTATGGTCCAGCTTAGGTGATAAAAATTCTTGATCTTCTAAACTGTAACTTTTTAAGAGCCATGTTCTCCAAAAGTGAAAATGGGTAATAAAAAGCAGGTCCTGTTGCTTATCTGATGACTGGGTGTGAATAGAAAGTGTTTGCAGATTTCTCTCCAAAAAAAGTCTGGGAGGGGGTGCTGTATATGTGTCAGATGCCTTTTAATTTAACTGCTGAGGAGTGTGAACTTGCAGAGAGGGCCAAGGATGCTGAGACAGAAAGGCTGGAAAATGCAGACAGTGAAGGACATCTCAGGGCTTCCAACAGTAATCTAAAAAGGTAGTGGAAACCTTAAGAGAACTTATTCTGGAAGGAAATGGATTTGAAACGAAATTGTGATCTTCCTATAACCTTTCTAAGAGCTAGAATTATAATTCCAAAATTATTAAAACTTCAGGGGGGAGGAAAAGCTGTAATTTTACATATGGAGTATGAAACTGAGGGCAAGGAGAAAAGAGGCAAGCATAAGAACACTTTAAATTATAAGTGTAAAGTTTAACAAAATCCAAAGATATTGAAGTACAATTTTTTTGTGTGTGTGTTAATCCTATTTTCTTTCTTATTTGCATTTAAATTGCACTGATTGAGCCTGAGATGCTTTAAAAATTGGTGTAGTAGAGCCTGGTTAAATGTTGCTACCTGAATTTTAATGCCTAGTTTAGACTTCAAAGAAACCCTCTTAACTGGGAAGAGCCAAGCACTTTTGGGTTTTATTAAATCCACAATTTTTTTGTCTCAAACGTGAATGTAATTTGTATTCATATTTGTTGTCAAAATAGCTCAACTTTGTGCCTGGAGTTGCTCATTACTGGTTTGAATCTAATACTCTGCTTGGTATAAAGACAAATGTAAAAGTTATCACTCCCCAGAAGTGTGTCAAACTTGGGAAGCAAAAAGGAAATCACAGGATTTTTAATGTTATTCTGCAAATTAGTGGTTTTGTGCATGCAGTGGGAGAGGTGGCAATTTCGGAGGAACTTGACTGAAGGGAAGAGATGTTTGAAGTTTGGTGGGAGTATGGGGTGGGAAGATAGGCAGGATATGTCTTGTGGACAAAAAAGAAAGATGGGAAGTAAATGAGTTTATTTAAACGTTACTGAGGCTGATACACTAATAGAACATAAACTGAGTAGGAACATGGTAAAAAGCTCTATCAAATATTTACATTTTTGATGTTGGTGTTCAGGTAGTGTGTAGTGTTAAGATGACAATGGTCATAGAAATAGGGTTGTGGTGGATCTGAATTTAAAAGTACATGCATTGCTTAAGGAAAGGATAATTTAGGAAGAACCCTTGTCTTTTTTTGGTATTTATTTCATCTAGTTGTTGCTCTCTCAGTTTCCTTTTTTTTTTTTATTTGCTAATGTTCTACCTTTAAAATTGTTTTAATTATGAATAGTAGTCTACAAGCAAAGCATGACATGTACCTCTATTTTTCTTCCTTACAGCATTTCTGCTGTAGAGACTCATAACCGTTTGTGGATGTCAAAGCCTTCAGGCATGTTTCTGGGAATGATGATATGAATTTTATAACCCCCAGACAGCAGTTACTTCAGATTAACAGGGGTACTTTTTGGGCCAAAATCTGACAAAATCTCATTAGGCAATTATTTCCCTTCTGTTTTTGTAGACTTTAAATGCTTTTTCTGAGGGGTCTTGTTTAGGTGAGCTGGCCTGTTCAGTCAATTTTTAGAGACTGTTTATGTGTTGCTTTGCTGACTGTAGACTTGAAACTATTTGTGAAATTAGCCTGTTCAAACATCAATGCATTATTTAATTACAAAACTTGATATAAAAATATTTAAGCAACCCTACTCTTTTAGAATCTTCTTGTAAATGTGAAATGAGAACAGACTTTATTATGTATCTTTGTTTTTTTAAAGATAGATAGACATCTAATTTGTTTTTAAAATTTGTCAAAGCTGTATCAGTAAGTCCACAGTAATTCTTTGGTAAAAGTCACTGATTCTTTGCTTAATATGATTCCATATGATTGCAAAGATTTAATTGTTAAGCAGTGCCTTGTAAAATAACTAAAAGCTGTTGTAAGAAAATAATAGAATAGAATTATTTAGGTTGGAGGGGACTTAAAGCTCACCTAGGTCCAACATCCGTGCCATGAGCAGGGGCATCTCCAAATAAATCAGGTTGCTCAGAGTTGCATCCAACTTGATGTTGAATATTTCCAAGGATGGAGCATCTACCACCTCTCTGGGCAATCTGTTCCAGTGTTTCACTATCCTTACTGTAAAAAACTTCTTCCTTATACCTGCCCTCTTTTAATTTAAAACCATTACCCCTTGTCCTGTTGCAGCAAGCCCTACTAAAAAGTTTGTCCCCAACTTTCTTCCAAGCCCCCTTTAGATGCTGAAAGGCTCCAATAAAGTCTCTGAAATCTCCTGCAGGGACATAAAAGCACACCAATGTAATCCTGACTGTTCATACATGGGAGTAGAAAGAGATTATCCTTTTACTCAGTACTAGAAGAATTATTCCCGGCTCATCTGACTTGACTGTTCAGCTTGGTGCCTTCAAAGAGAACTTCACGTTGACTCTGGCATAGAGGGAGACTTTGTGAAGGAGGCTTTGTTCACCCATGTGAGTTTGATTCCCTGTCAGAGAGGTTTTGCTGAAATAACTGCATTTCATTCTGCATACAAAGCTGTAACCTTGTTTCATTGCAGCCAAATGATGGAGATGTGAACTGAAAAGCAAATTAATTACCCACTAACTTCTGAGTGGGACCTTGTGCACAAACAGAAGGTGTTTACCTCATACCATAGATGCATCATGCAATAAATCTGACAATTGTGGCTTTTTGTCTTATCTTTCCCTGCAGTGTCCATAAAAGTGTTTCTCACTTGTAACAGATGGTCAGAGCACAGCTTTGAAATTTATCTGGAGATGAAGCCCTGTTGATTCCATTAAAAGTGAAGAATTGTCGAGGGATTTATTGTTACAATTCTAATGATGAGGTATTTCATACAATGCCTTCCTTTCCTTTTTGCTTGCAGGTGATGTGCCTTCAGGATTTTTTTGGCGATGATGACATTTTTATTGCATGTGGACCGGAAAAGTTCCGTTACCAGGATGATTTCTTGCTGGATGAAAGTGGTAAGATGTATTTTTTAAATGTTTACAATGAGAGTAAAGGGTAGATTTCCATATCATGCTAATTAAAATAAAGCAGTATTATCTGGATTGATTTCAGAAATAGAAGAAATATTTTAATTCAAAATACTGAAAATAAGAGAATTGAAAGCAACAATGAAGCTGTCTGCCTATTGCAGCATAAAACTTTATTTCAGCCTGAATTTCACATATTGTATGAAAAGTTGTGCTTGATGGAATTCCTTTTTTGTAAGGTCTTTTGTGTTTTGGCTTTGAATTTATTCTGTTTCTTTATCACAATTTCTCAGGCTCCCAGTACCTGCCATTGAGATTTAGTTAATGATTCACAGGTAATGTGATAAAGAAAGATAGATGCAATTCTATATGGAAGATAAATATAATCAGCAAATGCAGACAAAGTCATCTGAGAAAATTCAGGGTTCTCTGTTTTTCAGAGGCTGACTAATACAATAATGAAATCAATGTATGTAATCCTCTAAGGAAAATGCATGTTTTGGTTTCATAGACCTTCATTGTTACAAAGAATATTTCTGACTTGGGAATCACAGTTGTAAGAAAAAAGAAGAAAAAAAACTAGCTGTAGGATTTGTGCATTTAAACAAACAAACCAACAAAGCTGCCAACAACATTGAATTTGGTTTTGTGTAGAACAAGACACAGCAAAAGTTTCATTGTTCCTACATTCGTTCTCAGTCCATGGTATCTTTGTAATCCTTTGGTATCAAAATCTCTAATATTTATTTTTTCAAACTATCAGAGATCTGAAAGAACACTTGACTGAAGGAATCAGTCAGAGAAGATTTTGTTTCAGCAGTAACCACTTCACAGTCAAGTGTGTATCTGTTTAGCTTCACCACTTCATCATGGGTTTTGGTGCAATTATGCTCTCACAGTTCAAGATGGTGTAATTGTATTTTTCTGACTGACCTGTGAAGCTGGAGGGCCTCTTGGTTTACCCAGATCCAGACAAATTCTCCATTAGCCTGTGTAGGAGCAGGAGGCAGCAACTCGTGCAGACCTGACTCTGTGGGTTGAAGGATGACTCTGAAAAAGGAGGTGTCTTCTGGGCACAGAAATCACCTTTTGTGTCAGGCACAGACAGAAGCAAGAGCACCTTCTGTGTTCCTCTAGAGGACCTTGTTATATGGAATTAAAAATCAAAATAGAGCACCAGATCTGTGCTTTGTAGTGATGAAATGACTGTAGTTGACTCTAAGGCAAAATGTACCAGTGGAGAAAAAGTAGCTTTAGCCATTTTTAGAATGGGAAATAGAAAGGTGAGGGGGACATTTGACCAGCAAAGGAGTTTCCCAGGTAGCTTTGTGCTCAGAATGGAGATTCTTGCCTTTAAGGAGAGGAGACCTGGATAATTGACTGTGTAGTCTGAATTAATTTGTTTCTCTCATCTGAAAGATGACATTGGTGGCTGCCCAGTGTCTCCTCACAGTGAATGCTGCAGCAGTTTTTCCAGCAAAGATGGAAGAAATGCTGACAGCAGATTTTTCTAAATCCCCTTTGGAAGTACATAGCTGGTTTTTGGAAGTCCAGTGACAAAGTACAGACATAGCCTGACTCTGCTTAGTCTTTGTCTGACATATCAACATATCTTTGAGTAAGCAGTATCTTTATCTGAAACTTTGGTGTTTAAAACCATTTTTACTGATCTTAAAAAAAGAGAAATCCTTAAAATCTATGCTGAAAACACAACTTTAGCTATTTGTTGTAGTGTTTGCTTTTCTATCAGGTAAAGATTCAGTAAACATTGACTGTTTTTCCTGCAGGAGTGAAGAAAGGGGAGAAAATCAGATTTCAGACTATGTCTCTAAATCCTCTGAGAAGTGTACAACTTTGCTCTCTCTTTTTCAGGAGGTTTGGTGTCAGAGAACTTGTTTAGGTCACTTGCCAATAATAGCTGATGCACCAACTGACATGCATCTAAGTCAGCCTTCTCTGAGCCAGAGCAAGATTTGGAGAGAAAATAATTATTTTAAAAAGGAGATTTTAACTTGTTTTGCTTGGCAAATAGAGTTTGTGTGATCACTGTGTGTGTCTGTGCGTTTGTCATAGTTAGTCTAAGAACATTACAATTATTAGGAAGTGCTGTCCAACTGTGCAGGACTTGTAAAGCCTCTCTCTGCTTCCCTGAAAAGCATCTTGAAGCAGCACTCTGCTGGTTTGTCACTACATCCCTCCACTATTCTCCAGGTTCAGCCAGATGATAAGAATAGCAGTTAAGGTGTTGCAGCAGGAAGAGTAAACAAAAGCAAAATTTGAAGGCAGGAAAGAAAAGTAGAGAGAAGAAATATATAAATAATCAAGGTCCTAGGCTTTTGGGAATTACTTCTTAGGGAGGAAGAAAAATGCCATTGTTTTTGTGGTTTAGGTTCAGAACTCCTGATACTAGAGGTGAGCAAGAGGCAAAGTTGAGGGTTGGGAAGCCCATCACCTGTACTGGGATTCACTGTAGCTAGCACTAGGTAGCTGCATGTAGGTAGTTGCCTGAGGCTGAGCCATTCCCAGTAGATATCTTTCCCAGTAAATAAAACTTAGACTTACTGACAAAGTAGATAGTAGATGTTTGGTTGACTCAGTTGAAAGTGGATGTTTTGAACAGTTCATATGAATTATGCTCCAGAAATGTCTGGTTTGCTTCTCTAAAGGCATCTGTATGCCTGATGTAGCTGTTCTTGTCTACACTTTATATTTTAAAGTTGCTTGAAAAGCTTTTAGGATGAGATTAGTTCCGCCCAGTCAGAAAGGAAAAGTCTAAAATCTCATCAGTTTGTGTTATTTCTAGTCATCTTTGTTTCTCCTGCTCCCATGGCTTGCTCTTGCCTTTGGATAGCACATTCTAAAAGCCATAAAATCAGAAATTTAGAAAAACCAATGTAGAAGTCAGTGAACCAATCTCCCCATCTAAGTGTGGGATGAACACTCCACATTTAATTTCCGGCATACTTGGCTAACAAGTCCCTCTAAAGCCTGGGATGAGGAAGGATCTGATCACTCCCAAGACATTCTGTGCCAGTGGTAAACTCTTCTTACTGTTTTTCAGCTATATTCCCTAGATTCCCTTGCTATAAATGAAATCCATTACTACATTTCTTATCTACTTTGACCATGGGAAACAGATGATTTCTTTTTCTTTGAAAAAATCTGTGGGCTCATCAATTTTCTTTTCTTTAGGCTGAACAATTAGGTCAGCTTTGCTTTGACTTCAGGCTCAAACCTGCCCTTGAATGGGGGTTTGTGTTCCTTCTTTATATCATCTCCCTTCTCTGTTTCATGTCTTTCAGGAAGAGGCACTTCATATCCCCTTGGCAATCAGCTAAGAAAAGTCAGTTAATTAGGGATCCATCAAAGAGAAAAAGAAGCAGTCCTCACTGTACATTACAGTTCCTTCCTTGCCTGTATGTACAGATGGTTTTCATGCTAAACACACAGTTTATTGTATGAAATGCAGAAACAATAGGCACCATCCCCATCATAATTCCTAGCAATCATCTCCATATCTGACATGAGCAATAGCCACACACACTTTCATCATGAGAGCTGCCAATGGGACATAAGGATGCATGTGAGTGACCATAAAATTAAGTAAATACTCCTTGTTTGTCAAGCATTCATGGTGATGCTATTTTCATAAAAAGTTTCTATGGGATATGTCAGCACAAAAGCATTACATGAATGAAGCACACATTACAGCAGCTTGTAAGAAGAAAAATTCCTCAGTGTAGAGTATGGCAGTGACTGCTTCAGGCAATGTTAGCTTGCAGTTTTGGAAACTCTCCCAGAAATCCCAGGTTTTCTTTAACTGATGGTTGTTCACCTTTCAAAGAAGAGGTCAGAGGATGCCTTTCAATAGCCCTTAGCTGTGTTGGCAAAGATTAAGGTTTAAGGGCCACTCTCACAAAAATATTTACAATCAGCTATTATTTAGGCACCTAAATAGGATTTTGTAATGTGAGTAACTCATGAGATTTGCCCTAATTCAGAACATCTCCTTTGCTTATACAGATACTTCTTTCTCAGCACTGTAAAATAAGACAGTTTTGAGGCTGGCAGTATCACACTTAATTTTTTTTAAATTAAAATATTTTTTATGTTCTGTTAATGTTTTCTGAGTGCTTTGGAACTTTGAGAGTTGCACAAAGAAAGTATGGCAGACTTCATCACATACTGAGGTGCATCATGTACAAGAACTGCAATCTCAACTGGCCAAAGCCAGTGCCTCTGCCTCCAAGCAGCCAGAGAATACAGAATGTATTCTGTAACGAATACAGAATGTCTGGATGTGAAAACAACTGCAGATTGCTTGTCAAAATCACATATTACTGTTATGTAAACAATGAGGAGAATGACTCTGTTTCAGGGGAAAACTAAGACTGGAACTTTGAAACCTAATTTCACTTTGACTTTGCTGGCCTGTGCTAGTCCTCAGCTCAGCATCTCAGGGCCAGCAGTGTTACTGCTTCATCTTGCCAGCAGCAGACAACTTGCCAGGAAAATGTGAGTGCCGTGGTGTCGGCGCACACGTGCGTGTGTGCATGGAGGCACGCACACGGCTCTGATCCAGAAACTGCAGTGAAGGGCAGGGGTATCGTGTTTATCCCTGTTAATGTTTCTGCAACCTTCATTAATCTGTCCTTCCTAAAAGAGGCAGGAAGGGGAAATCGGTTATAGTCCTCATCTACCCAGATTTATAGGACAGAGACTGATGTGTTAAGCAGCTTTTGGCTGGACTTAGGAGTGGAGAGCATGCTGGCTGACTTACTCTGCCCTCATCAAAACCTCGTGCTTTGGCAATTGGAGAGTAAGGGTGGGTTCTGGGGACTTTGAGATACAACTTTGCTTTCAACAGAGGCATAAATATAAAGTGTTCCACTGCAGTGTGATATTTTCAAATGTCAACAACTGCTGGGCCTTGGAAACAGATATTCTGTGTACGAGGAAGAAACAAGCTAAGGCACGAGAGGCCAGACTCTGGCTGGATGTAGCACTTAGACTAATGGTTCAGAAAGGGAAGAAGGAAAGAAGTTATTTTTCCAATGGCTTTCCATCCAATGTCCCCTTTATCTTCCTACTACAGGACCTCCATTTTCATCTCCATGCTCTCTTAGTGCTGTGGGCAGTTGCACAGTACCCTCAGCTCCCTCCCATTTGGCACATCAGTACTTGTCCTCGTTCCCTTCCTCACAATAAGTACATTAACAGGGTCTCTCTTTTATCCAGTAGTGGGACATGCCACAACTTTCCCCAAAACTCTAGCCCCTCACTGAGACCACCTGTGTCCAGCTGTGCTGGAAGTACCTCCCTCCCTAGCCCTGTGCAGCCAGCTCGGCTCTGGCTGCCTGGAAGTACTTGGCAGCATGTGAGTGACTCACTTGTTTCTGTTGTGTTAAACTCTTAAAAGGAGGATGCAGATCTTCAGTTAAATACTCAGAACAGGCTGTTAGCGTGATCGTCAGGTGGCTGTTAATATAATATCATGTGGCGTTCATTAAATAAAATCTGTAGTAACGCTTGAGTCAAATGAGCTGCTCACATGAAAAATGCATTCACAGAACTTCAAGTTTATTCTATGCAGCATTTCTCTTTTAATATGTCTTTTTTGTAGGCATGTTTTTGATTACAAAAGCCCACTTCTTTATCTGCTGTCTGCAAATTTGCTTTCAATATTCTCCACTGTCTCACAGGTGTACTTATTTGAGACATTGCTTCTCACCTTTCTACCTAAGCATCTCTAGCAGAGAAAGCTTGGCCACTTAAATCATAAAATCTTTGCTTCCCCCCCAGCTGGCAGATTTATAGACATGCATAAGGGATGTTAGAGCTTTCAAGAAGATGACATATGTGCTTTCCAGTCCAGATTTACACTGAAATGCATGTCCCTTTCCCCAACTCCTCATCATGCATACATGTATATTTGCATAGTTATCACTTTTCATCCATGTTGCAGTGAAGAAGTTGGCTGTATGTATAGCCAGGAAAAATTGTGGTCACTTACAGCTTACAAAACAGCCATTGAAACTGGCCAAACAGTAAAAATGCAGTTAATGCTAATTCGTTCTGCTCATTGGACCAAATGTTCTTCAGTATGTTTTCTGCAGTATTTGCTTCCCCAGATGTCTGCTAAAAATAGCATGAATGCAATGCTATCCAATAAACTAGAACTGGTGGAAATTCCCATTTAATTTGCATAATGAGGTTTGAGTGTGCATATTCCTTCAACCTTTTTCAGCAGTAGAGCTGATTTTGGATATAAAAGTGCTAAAAACTTTGCGCCCAAAAATATAATGGATTTCCTCAATAACATTTGTATGGTAATAAATTGTATTTATGTTAGGCATTTATGAAACTTCAGCTTATTTAAAAAAAAGGGAAAATTGTTATTAAGCATCATCAATACCATTATCTAATGTACAAGGGAATTTAATCATAATTGTGTTATGATAGTGTTATTAAATACTAAATAAGAGAGTAGACTGAATATTTATTGGTTTCCTATAGCTTGATATTTTTGCTCTTTCACTTTGATTTTTTCTTGTAACTTCTTGAATATTTAGATTAATCAGGTGGTCCAGGAGAACATTTTTCTTACTGAATATTTTCCCAAACTGTGAACATCTCAGTTGTATATCCAAATGCAGAAAGTGCAATTCCAATGTTTATGACCAGTTTTCTAAACAGGTTTTCAGTTCTGGAGAATAAACACAGAAATTTGATACACACCACAGAGTAGATCTTGGGACTCAAGCTCTTACTTTGACTGTCTCATATCTAATCTTTTGCCATGGAATTTGATTTATTTTGCAGCCTTTGATGATATTCCAGTTTGTATAATATTCCATTTGAGATCACAGGTTCAGTTTTGAGCTTGCGTGTTCAGTCAGATCCTCAGAAGATGGTAGCTTCCAAAATAGCGGCTTACTTTCAGTTCTTTTTAGGAGAGATTCTTTGTTTTACTTTTCCAATTCTAGTGATGATGGAAGTAGAAGATAGTAGCTGTATATTATAACCTCCTACACCAAGTTTGTTGAGTAGACTGGTGAAGAGCACAGAGAAGTTTCACATCAGAGGTGTTTAGAAATTACCTTTTCCATATGTTTATCTTTGTGCTTTTCTTGTCTTGTTAATTAGTCAGGTAAAATGGCGCATACAGTGTCAGTAATCTAAAAAAGTACTTTTGTACTTTTCACAGTTTGCAGATACTTTATAATCCTGGAAAGTACTAGAATCTGATCAATTTCTGAAACAGTGTTCTTTTGCAGGAGATCCTTTGGGTGAGCAACACAGTTTATATGACACAGCTTTGAGATGATAGTTCTTGTGGCATCGGTGCTTCATCATTCAGTCTGAGAACCTGAGCAAACTGTGCCAACTGCTAGAGTGTATTAGGATGTGCCCTGGAGACCTGCCTGTTTGTTGAGTGGCATGGTTGTACCAGAGATTTTCTGTGGAGATTAGACTGACCAGAAGTAAAATTGGACTGACTTGCTAAATTGACTACTGTAATTTTCTACTTTTCATTATAGGTACAGGTCCTATACCTAGAGTTTTGTCATGTTGTGAGTAAGTAGATGAACAATTTTTTTAGTGCCAGAGCTGTCCAGATACTTTTACACTGGCAAAATATTTTGAAAAGAGCATGATTATTCAAAATCCAGAGTTATTTAGCTTTTAGAAAGCAAAAATGTTGTGAAGGCATGTGGGGAAAATGGCTTCATCCTTAATACTCATTAAAAGCCTTCTTTTGAAGTCTTATCAAACATAAACTTTGGCACAGCAGCTGAGAGAGAATCAAACACAACCTGGAAAATATTTCAAAGTGATAAAAGTGGAGTATTCCAGTGATAGATATTCATATTTATGTAGTCATACATATTCATTGAGATGGTGTGTATACAGACACAAATATATCAGGTGTAAAGGCCAGTAGAAGGCTTCTGAATAATGGCTGTGTTGTTCTGTGCTGCAAAACTGGTGGCTCACAATGTGTGCTGCAAGAGTGGTTTGGTGCTGTTATTCTCAAAATGCAACCTAGAGAAATTTCCCATGGAAAACCTCAAAAGTCTTACCTGACAGCTCAGGTTGCTCCTGTGAACACTCACCTTCCAAGAAACTTTATGAGCATAGCTCCCTGCAGGAGAACTGGATGCTAATAATATGCATAAAGCAATATAAGGCTGAGTAATCTTTAGGAAGTCTCATGTTGCCATGGAATTGAACACCCATAGGTGGTAGGTCATGGAGCTCTGAATTGGCTTCTTTTATTCTTCAGTCAGAGCTTTTTAAAAATTTGTTCTAGTGGAACTGTAACCCAGGTTTTGTTTTGTTGGGTTTTTTTTTCCTTTTGAAAGAAAATCTTCTAGGGACTTAAAATTTATTAAACCAAGAAGGGGGCTAACATGAGATTTCATTCTTTCAAATGAAGTGTCTGGTCCAAGGAAAGTTTGTAGCAGATTGCTAGGTATTCCTAATGCAGTGGTGAGTAATTAAAAGGCAAAGAAATTTAAGTTGCTTTTCTCTTACTCGGGAACAGAAAAGAGAAATTTTTTCTCAGCTACTTAGAACTGTTAAGATTGTCTAGCAAAAAAAAGAAGACAGCTTGCAGAGTAAGGCAGTTTCTGATGAAGACACCGTGTTCAGGAAGAAAAAAATCCTGGAAGAGAACAAATTTGATGAAACTCTATACAAATTATTTCTGTCTTAAACTGTACATGCTCTTTCTGTTTTGCAAGCACATATTGATGTCTGCAGAATAAGTGATTTCAGAAAAAGAAATAGATTTATTCCTGCACAGCAGTTGCTGTATACTGCAGGGCTGTAAGATAGGCGATATTCTTTTCTGCTTAAAAATATGAATTGGGAATCCATGGGAAATATACAACAGGGAGCCTAACTTTGGGATCAATTAAATGCTTGAAAATTACTTTGAAAATGGAGTTTTTAAATTAAAACTTAAGCGTTAATAATAAGTACAAACCTGCACAAATAAAACAGGATACTTTTGAAAACTCACTTTGAGGAGGACCTCTTTCTTTAAATTCTGGTGGGAATCTTCTGGGATCATAGCTCAGACTACATGCAGACAGATAGCTGTGATAGTTCTTAGCAGCAAGAGAAATTCTAGTGTATTATAAGGTGCATTAGACTTCCTAGATGCATATTACAGACAAAATGCTCCTAGTACTAACTGGGAACATTTATCTATTTAGATTTAGTGCTGTTAATAAGAATGATATTACAAAAAAGCTGTCTTAGGAAGAGCATTAGATGTTGTAATAATATATTGATTTAATTTATGTTGACCAGAAAACTAAACCAGTCCAATATTAAAGGTTTTATTACATTAAGAGAGAAAAATTTGAAAATTCAAAAGAATTAGTCAGTGAAGTTCATTAGACTTAAGAGTTTGGGGACTTGAACGTTGGAAGAGGTTTGGAATTTCAACCAAAAAACAAGCCAAAAGCTGTCTTAGGTTTGCATCTGTCCAAAATGTATTGGTAAGAGTCCAAAGTTCACCTAACAGAAAATGGAAAGCCTAAAAAGGATTGCTTAGTAAAGATGTCAATACCTAACATGGAAACAGTCATGTAGTCACATTTGCAAAAATTATACTGATTTTGAGTAAAGGTTTTAGCCAGATGTGGAGATTAAAAAAAACCACAGAAACACAACAAACCATCACAAACTGAGGTCATGATACAGTGTAGTAATGACAGCTCTACTGTCAATTTTTTGGCTTCTATATTCAGCAAAACAGAAAACAGATATGGGAGAAAAGCCCCCTTTCTAATCAGAATCTTTGGACAAATGCAAATGACTGTCCCAGAGAAGAATGCAGGAGTTGAGTCAGTTGCAAAGTGCATCATCTACAAGTAAGACCAGTCACTGTTCAGGGGAAAATGAGTTTGTATAGGCTATTAAGACAGTAACAGCATTTAGTGCTCTGCACCTTCCTGTGAAGCAAAACCTCTGATATTAGTAAAGCTTGTCTGTTATTTTTTGTTGATCTGACTTTCCATATTGAATGAAAATAGTCTCTTTGAGTTTTCAGAGAGGGCATAAGTCTATGAATAAACTCATGTGTAAACTTCAAAACACTTCTCTGACCAATCTCTGAAATATGCTGTGGTACACAGAATGAAAGATGGTTTCATGGGCTATTTCTGGCCCAACATGCATTTTCGATCTGCAATTATTTAAAATTTCTCAGAAGAAAAAAAAACTCGTCACTGGGACTTTACACACCTCAGTAAGTGCTGTGGTGTTAGCAGATGTTCTTAGTAAAGCCACATTTTCCAGATATCCCACTGTTAGCCAATTGCCAGGATGACTCAGCCTGTTTACTTTAGTTTTATCTAAATAATTATAGTAAAATGTAATTGCCTGAACCAGATAGCATTCAAGGAGAACCCATTAATATTAGAGGCAAAAGCTGCCTAGGGATTTTTAAATTAGAGACAGCTCTGGAGTCCTTGACATTTTTTAACTTGGGAGACTTAATTCCTGGGTTTTCTGTTGATAGGTAAAGCAATGTTGCAGTAAATCTGCTTGGTGCTGTCGTGGAGGCTGAAGAAGCAAAAATGTGGGTGGTCTGAAAAATTGTGTGTGCCTGTAGATGGCAGGTGGGTTTTGTTACCCACCTTGCAGCACAGCTCATGGTGTAAGGCATGAGAATCCAGGTCTGAATACTGGTTTAACATCAGCATATAAGAGTGCTTTGCTTTAATTAGAGTGCTGTCTTTAATTGTTCGATGCATGGGGGTTTATCTATGAAAAGTAACTGTTGAGAAGATCAATTCTGTAATAAGTTTGAATCTCCAGTTTGGCCTTTTTTCCTGTATCCAGTTGTAGATTCCTTGGCTCTGGTTGGTTTGATATTTCTCTGATGTTGCAGCTCAATATTTTTTTCTTATATGTGTGAAAATTTGATAAAAGCATTCAAACCTGCTAATATATGACACTGTAAATGTTTTTTTGTTTTGTTTTGTTTTGGGGTTTTTTTTTTTTTTTGAGGGCCTCACAACTATTGTTATTTTAAAAAGCCATTACAGTACCAGGTGGCTTAATTTCTTTAGACAACATCATTTTATGATTTATTTCTTTAAATATTTCTGCCTGCTAACTTTTAATACTCTTATTACAGGCAGATTTGAGATGCTAACTAGAAAAAAAATATCAGTCTGTAATATTTTCAGTTCCCTGAGGTACGTTAAATAACTTTATGTGCTACAAGAGAGCCAGTGTGGGCCTCTTTAACTTTCTTTAAAACCAGACCTATTGCAGCAGACACTTACATAACAGCTTATGTTTAAATGGAACAAAACTACAGCTTTTATAACTCCCTCTCTATTTTTTAAATCAATTTTTTAAAAGTTTCATCTCCTTTTCCTACCCCTTACAAGCAATCTACACCTACTTACATGTTCCTGCCAACCCAAACCAAATTCATACCAGTTACACACGTTAGAATTTGGAATAATTGCATTCTTTGGAGAAGTGTGTGATTGGTGGTTGGTAAATTGGTCTAGATTTGGATACTTTGGATAGCTTTTTATAGGGAAGTCAGAGGTGTGGTGTAAAAAGAGCCTACAGCCACCTCCACAACACCCGCACCTTCCCCACTGCCCTGGGATATAACACTCTCTTTGAAATGGATGGATGGCCAGATGGATGGATGGATGGATGGATGGATGGATGGATGATCTTTGATAAAGGATAAGATGAGAGGAAAACCTGCAGGAAATGCAAAGTAAGCATGACAGTAGTTTCATAATAAGTACTGTAGGTGCACAGCAAGGTAGCGCAGAACAGCCAACAGGATTCCAGAATACCTGATATTCTTGTCATGGACAAATCTGTAATTGTAACTTAAAGCCCTTCAGATGGATAGAGCTATCCATGAGGTACCAGAACCAGTGACTTCCTGGTAGAGGAAAATAATCTGATTCTTTCTGGCACTGCTCCACATTTTCAACCTCCAGAACAAGTGTCCTGATATTTTGCATGCAGGAATGCAAGACACATGAAACTGAAGAGGCAGGAAGCAAGAAGGTGCATGTGTCTACAGTCTAGTAAGTAAGGACATGCATCAGGGAGAAGAAGCACTTCCATTCATCTCTTTGCTTCCTAGGATAGTTTGCAGTGTCTGTATCCACCATCCCTTGCAAGCAAAAACACTCAGGCATTAAGCGTTAATTGTCAGCTGTTTAGGTGTGTGTCCTAATTGCCAGGTAATGGAATGAAGCACCTTTGTGGGTGTTCCTGTGGCTCATGCTGGCCCCATTGACTGGCAGGGCCATATCATGTGTCACTTTGTCACTAGGTGGACCACAGTCTTGGGAATCTGCTTTGCATCCGTGAAACCGCTTTGAGAGTGAAGGAATCTTAAACTTTGAAAATTACAATCCAGAGCCAGGAAACTTCACCCATTCTTAAGTTGCATCCATAAACCAAAATGCTATAGGCATAGCTCCTTAATCACAGTATTTTCAGTTTTGTGTTTACAGGTACCTTTGTTCTTATTGTCAGTGAACTTAGACATTTTATATACGTTAAGTAAATGTGATCTTCAGTTAGTACAGTGCCTGTTTCTTTTATTGAGCACCTTTGAGTGGAAAGAGAATTTACAGTTACTTCTACTTTTAAAACCGATTAAACAATATCCTTCATACTGTGTGAAATATATACTTTTATCCTAAGTTCCTAAATTTTTTCTGGGGTTTTATGATCTATCCATATAATTTCTCTTTTCTCTGTGAGTCAGACAGTTTCTTTATCAGTGCTTTGTGAACCTGTACCAAACTGAAAGTAATTTTTATTGGGAAAAAAAAAGTATAGAAAAGTATAGCATTTAAATTACTTAAAAATTAAAAATTACCATTTTTCACATCTTATAATCACATCTTGTGCAAAAAGAATGTCACTACAGCAGTTATTTAACTGTTCTTAAACTCACTGGGACGTTAACATTGCAAAGAAAGATTTCCTTACAAGCTGGTATTGTACAGATAATCCAACAAGCCATTGTAGGTAATTTGAAGAAACTTGTGCCCAAGCACTGAAAAAAAAAAAAAATTAAAAGACCAAACCTAGTACAAACAGTGTGCTGTTTTTCCTTTTCTGCCATATGACATTTAAATATATACTTTACTGTTCATCTCCCCATTTATGCCTGGAGTTTCCGGAATTTGGATCAGGTTGAAAAATGCAGTGTGCATTTAAATTTTCAGAACTTTTTGGGCACTTAAGTAGCATGTGGCCTTGTTAAAAGACATAAAATTCTTACTGTGTTGTGCTTGTGTCTAGTAGCTGGTCTAAAGAGTGAAGTAGCTTTGGAATGAGCCAAGCCTTTGTCAGTTAATGTCAGGGTTGAGAATTTCATAAAGTGATACATGATTTGATACCTCAGCAGACTCCTTATGAACCATGGTTATTCATGAGCTCTGGGTCTTATCAAGTACTTTGTGTCTGGGCTCCAGGAATGTGCTAAAAGGTTTTTAGTCATCAAGCGACCCCAGGATTTGTGAGAAACATGCTTTTTTTGTCATCTCAGTCCTTTTCCTGGGTCCTCTCTTAAGCATAGCCTTCTCAGCCCCAAGGTTTGGTTCTAGCTGGGGTCAAAGGGGTTAACTCCCATTGCAGAAGTGCTGATGACGTTTTCTAGCTGGAAGAAGAGTTTCCTTGAGAGTGTGTATTTCTCTATTGTGTTATGAGTAAACCTAATGGATAGATTTTTTTGAGATTGTCCATTTCTTGTATTTTTATTGGGTTGAACGCTAATACAACTTGCATTGCATCGTGCATCTTCAGTGAGACAGGATGTTGAGTATTTCCTCTTGTTACTTTTATGATGTCATTATTTCTGACTCTGAATTTGATCCAAGTGCTTATTCGGTATCTGGAACTTGCTATAGGTGACAGACAATTACTGATGGAGGTACAATTGTATATATCAGGAATTGCTTGTAGTACAGAGGTACATTAGGCCTTCTCTGAATGGTTTAAAAGTAACTGGAGTTTATGGGTACAGTGGAAAACAGGAGTTTTTTTTCAAAATACAGGAGTATTTTTCATGGTTCTTTTTAAAGATAAGGGCAAATGCTTCTAGCCTGAGACTGTACCAGGCTAATTCTCTCAAGATCTAATACACTAAATTATAGGATCTGAAAGACTATAGAGAAACTCTCAATTATTGTTTTTGTTGCAGTGTCTTTCATACCATTCCTTAAGAATGAATCCTGAGTTCCTTCATAATGCTGGAAATAGGTCTTGTTGCAACAGGAAACCCGAATAAGGAAGTTCAGTGATTGTTGTCAAGAAAAGAGAGGCACATATATGTTGTCAGTAATGGAAACTCTTCAGGGAATGTTTATCAGCAACTCTGTTTATGTTACTTTTTCAAATTATATTGCTGTAGTTGGATGTAAGTGAGGTTTCCTTTTTAAGGTAAGTAGTCTCCGTTTGACTACAGGAATGGTGTTGTTGTCCTAGGATATTGACATACCTGTGGGGTGTTTTTGCTTTATCATTGGCATATATAAGGAGGGCACACCTTCCCCAAACTCTCAAATGAATGGCAACATACCAGTTTTCTGTGATGTGTGGCAATATCTATATCTGTGATTTCATGTTACTCTTTATATATTTGAATGGAGCAATGAATATAACTTTGTTATGAAGTTGTTCAAGAAATAATGAAGTGGAACAGGTCAGTAGGAAGGCTGTGAACTTTCCTGCTTTCCTACAAGACCAAGCTTGTGAAAAATGCTTTCTGCTTATATGGTAATTTTGGGGAAAAAAAAGTCATCTGTAGACATAATTTGAGAAAGAATTATGATTAATTAGATCATGGTAGTATGTTGGCTATGGCCAAGATTTCAGATGAGCCATTTCTCTCCTCAACAGATAACAGAAAATTTCTTAGTAGACTTACCTTATAAGCACATAATTGATGCTTTCTGAATGAGATTAGAACATAATTCATCTTTAAATGACCCAGAGGTCTCTTAACAGAAACTACCTTTCATCTGAACAGTTCCTAATGTTACCTGTTCTTCCACAAGTATTCCTGACTTTGGTGGCTGATTTTCACCATGTTTTACAGAACTTTTCCTATTCTCCCACACACATATGAAATAGACTTCCTGGATTCACCCATGAGAGTTAGGTCTCACATCTTTCTTCATTGATATTACTTAACTTCCTTCTGGTAATCCTGATGGCACAGTTAGGTGGATGGGCAACAGAAAATAACCGGTGATTAACATGAGAGGAACATATCCTTCTCTTCCTTTTTAAATAACCTGCATTAATATTTCTCAAAACTATTTAAAGCTGCTTTCGTGTCTTTATCTTCCATTTGGGAAATAGTTCATGATGCTACACCGAGTTCGCCATGTCCTTTTTAATGACAATGATGCTTTAAAATACCTCTACTGTTCAAGTTCAGGCAAACAGGAGTATTTAAATTAGACACTGGCTTTTTGATGTCCGTGTTTTCCATGTATGGCTGACATGAAACTTTGGAATCTTAGCATCATAGAATAGTTTGGATTGGAAAGAACTTTTGGAGCTCATCTAGTCCAACCCCCACCCCACAATGAGCAGGGACATCTTCAACTACATCAGGTTGCTCAGAGTCCCATCCAACCTGACCATGATTGTTTCCAGGGATGGAGCATCCATCACCTCTCTGGACAGCCTGTTTGAGGGTTTCACCAGCCTCATTATAAAAAAAAAATCTTCCTTATATCTAGTTTAAATCTACCTTCTTTTAGTTTGAAGTCCTTACATCCTGCCCATATTTCTGTAGGGCTCTGACTAGACATTTTAATACTTCCTTTTTGTCAGATTCTTCACAACAAAGATTGCACATTTTTGTTGAAGTGATTAGCACCTCATCAATGGGAAACTTCAGTAAACTAGTAAACACCTGTTTTCAGGAGAACAGGAAGAATGAGAGGAAAAGGGAGCCTTAGCCCAAAATATGATTTTTAACAGTTAAAATGCATTCTTCCTGCAGCAACATACACTTCTGTGAATTTATCATTAGAAGTAGCATTGCTGTCAGGCCTCCTGCTTGGAAAGTGTTTAGATGCCACATATTATGTGTATTAGAAGTGCCTAAGTAGGCAGAATATGATTGCCATCCTTGCTAGTCTAGTTGAAGCTGGCCTCATTTTCTTTAAAGTTGCCTGTGATCTGCAAACCCAGTAATGACGAAGGAAAAATGAAATGAAACAGTAATATGTATCTCCTGGGTATTTCAAAGCCAAAGAGCACTAATTAAAATCTCAGACTTAAATATCTGATCCTTAGGGTAGGAAACAGTGCATAGATTAGCCAGAAACTGTAACTTCACAGATAAACAGGGGCAAAATGAAAACATAATTATCTGAGGCCAGTTAAATTAAGTGTTAGAAGGATTTTATTTGAATAGATGTTGGTTTATAGATCTTCATATTTTATTGATGCTGTTAGATACTTAAGCTGTGAGATGCCAAAAGATTACCAAATGTGGTTCTGCAGTTACTGGTGTTCTTTATGTACAGTGTTGAAGCTGTGCCTTCTTAGAATGTAACCCCTCACCCAAGCAAAGTGCCCCATCTTTGCTGGCTCATCTCATCACAGGATAGGGGATAATTCAAATTGTTTAGAAATGCTGGTGAGAAGGCATTGGAGCTTGATGCTCAAGAAATTTTGTGCTAATAATTTTACTCTGTCTTACTTACCCTCCAAGTTTCTCCAAAGGAATCAAATAGTTCACGTTTTCTTTTACCCTCACGTTGTAAGCAACTGAGTGGTAATGCGTGGTTTGTGATAGAGAAGGGCAGAAATAGAAATGATGTGTGGAAACAGCTAAAATTGGACTATTATGAGGCTAGATACACTTCAAGGAAAGAACTAAAAATACTTTCTGGATAGACGTACGCATGTGTGCATACACAAACTGGAACAAAACTTTAATCACCAGTATACAGATTCCATTGCTGGAAGATTTTATTCCTTTAATCATCCATTGATTTTTCACTTCCCTTTTCAGAAGGTTTTTTTCAGTTTGGTTTTGTTTTGCTTTTTAAAGATCAGAAGTGATTTATTTCTTTACTGTTTATTATTTGGTAAAATTTTACTATTTTTAAACATCTCTTTTCAAGAAGAATATGAAAAAATTAAAATAAATGTTTCAACTAAAAAAAAAAAAGGAAAAACCTCTCCAAACCCAAAACACTATGCAACAGTACTGTATGAATATTAACTAAATCAGACTCACAAATGTAAGAGAATTCAAACTATGTTTTCCTTCATAATTATTTGGCTCCCGCAGTGCTTCGTTGTGGCTCTTTCCTCCTTCCTTTGCTGTCCCTTGCAGGACAGCACCAAGAGTACAAAACAGTGAGCTCCAGATCACCTTTCCACACTGGAACAACCATAGCCCCAGACTATCAGAAAAAGGGTTGTTGGAAAGAAAGTTCTTCTGCTCACCTGATAGTTCCACATGAGAGATGCTCAATGGTGGCAGGACAACATGGCACACCTAACCATGCAGTCTATGAGCAGAAGCTGTAGAGGAGATGGATCCTCCATGGTGCAGGCAGGATCTTCAGATATTTTCTGTAAGGTTTGAAGGCTTTTTATCACATGAAATCACTTCTAGGAGTTTGTATTTTGACCATACTTTTGCTTTTCTGCATATCTGTATAAATCAAAGAAAAACTGAACTTTATCAGTGACACACTTTAGGGAATCAGTTTGGGGAAAGTTCCGGTTCTGTTTCCTTCTGGTTTCTTTAACCTGACAAATAATGCACTGTCCCCTCACCAGCTCTATCTTTTGGGAATCAGTTCAGGACTTTCAAGGTGGGCAAGTCAGTCTGAGGACAGACAGTAAACATGGAAGATTTCAATCTACATTTAAGTGTTCATGAAGATTTATAAGAAACTGATAAACAACATTTCATAATGGAAGGCATCAAGCAGCTTCAACTGTAACATTGAGCTGAATGTTCAGTTGAAGTGAACTGTTATGTTCCACTTAATGTAATCTCAATAATGTGTTTTGCAGTAGAAAGGAGGGCTCATGATGCGGTGTAGGCAACATTGTACACGTGAGTTGTGAAGAAACAAAAGTTGCTGGCACCAAATATCTTACCTTTGAAATGTGGCAATGTGATAAATATGAGTCAGAGAACAGAATAATTTGGTGTTTCTTTGTACATCTCTTGACATGCACTTCATCAGAAGTACAAAATTTTAAAATTGCTATTTTATTTTAAAAAATTATTTTAAATAGTGCTACTAATTACCACAGCAAGAAAGTCATTGCATATTTTACTTCGGGATATCACTAAAGGATGGTGTCTGGAGAATGATGCAAAGGTGCCATCCAGGACTTCTCCTGCAATCATTAGCCTGAGGGCCAAAGTCCTTAGAAAAGTCAGGTGCTTGGAGATGTCTGAACACATAAACCATCAAAGCAAAAAAAAAAACCAAACCCAAAACAACATAATAGAATTTACTGGGCATCTTTTATGCCAAAGAATTCTGTGAAAATGTTCAAAAATGTTTAATGTGTTATCAAAACCTAGGTGTATGAGCTGGCTTTGGTAAAAATAAAGAAAATAAATACTTGTATTATTAAAATATTTTATATTTTATGACTTTCTGGAGTGAGTAAAAAAATTAGCTTGATATTTGAACTGTTCAAGAAAAGGTAATTTTAAAAGCAAGTTACATTGAGCTAAAAGCCTTTGGAAGATGTAGTTAGAGATGTACAACTTATGTTATTAAATCCGAGGCCTGAAATAGAATGCAACCCTGGCATTTGGTTTTCAGCCAACGTGTATCTTTGGACTGAAAAAGTAAGTTATAGCTGTCCCTCTGCTCAAACTGTCTTTGGTATCCTTTCTTCTCATACTGCCAGTGTACATGTTGCAATATGACAAGTTTGGAACAATGAAAATTAGAAATTAGCTCCATGGTGAAAGGAGACTATTTTCTAGCACCATGTGATTGCTAATGGTAACTTCAGCAAATATCTGTGACAACCCAGAGGATTTAAAACAACACAAAACATAGTCAAAAATGCTGTAATTACAAGAATAACAGTGACAAATAACAGTATAAAATGTGATGCTTGCAGCTTTCTTGACTTGGAAATAAAAAGACTGGTCTTACACTGTGACTCTGCCAGGACACCACTGCTCTTACAGCTGGCACAGGTGGGCTTCCCCTCATTTAATCTTCTCAAATTCTCTATTTTGTCATCTGCTTGTTCTCCAGCTGCAGCTCCAGTGTTGCCTGTGTTATATCCAGCCTCTCAAATGTGATTTGTCAAGGGTCTTAATTGTCCATTCCTGGCTAGATCACAAAGTGTCCTTTGCATCCTTCTTCTCTTTCACCATTTTCAGATTCTGCACAGTTGATCACACGTTTCTCAGTAACTTCTTGACAGTTAGCTCCTGTATTTCCCCCTCCCAGTTTCTCTTCCTACTCCTTCATTGCCTCAGTGTATCATCACAAAACCAAACAAAACCCCCACCTATTCCTAGGGGAGAGGGGAGAGAGGTGAGAGACGGAATAAGCCTCAAATTGTGATAAGATGCTGATAGACAGTATTTTTGTTTCTGGCTGAGTTAAAGATGTTCTTCAAAATTGTTACTGAGTCAAAGCTTCTGTGTCCTGGGATCTCCTCATGAATGCTTTTTCTTAGACCACTTCATTTTAAGATTTTACCGATATTTGAAACAAAAATATCCTGTGTTCCTTTCTTTTTACTGACAAAAACTATTGTGTTGCAAATGTGAAAATGGAATTATAGGGATATACATTTACGTTAATGGGAGAAACTATTATAGCAGTGTCTTTCAATGTTTTCTCTTTTTTTCTCCTTGTAAATCAAATCAGATTGGGTTTTTCTTATTTTTTAGGATTTGATTTTGATGGTCTTACATGTTAGTAGTGATCACTAGGATTTCCTACTTACGATGTTTGCACTGCTTGTGGTATGAGCAAACTCACTGTCAAAAAAAAGAAAGCTTGATTACAAGTTTGGAATATTTTGAAGAGGGTGGTATTTAAGCACTCTTACCCCTTAAATAAGACTTATTTCAAAATTTTATTTTTATCTCCTGTTCAGAGTAAAAAAAGGAAAGAAAACAAATCAACATAATTAAAAAGAACCCTAAAATACCATTTCAGTGATATTTATAATTTATCTAAAGAAAAAAAGGAAGTCTTATTAGAAGGTTTGTGTCAAGTATATGGTCAAATATAATCCAGGAGGAATATCATTAGCATGTCATATACATATATGACATATATATTGTCATAATTCCTTCATGGTAACTCAATTTAAATCAAGATGTTCAAGCTGAAAATGTGCACTGAAGTGTGCTTATTAAACATCTGCTGTTTAAAAAAAGTATAAAAATATTTGGAGACAAAAATAAACTGTGAAAATTCTGCTTTCTGTTGTTTTATCTTTTAAGACATTTAGCCCTGTAGATCGCATATGCAAAATTCCTGGTGTACCAAGGCCATTTAATTATGGAAATCATAAAACCTAGGGTATGATATATGGTATTAAAAGAAGGCTATTTGCTAAACCAATCCAGTCAGTTTCTTTTGGGTACTCAACATGATGTACAGGTAGAAAGTTACAGAAATTCAAAAGAAATGAGGGGAACAGTTTTTTAAAATAGATGGAAAAAAATTTGAGTAGAACTGGGTTGCTTCTTGGTTTTTTTAATGACATGCTTTGAGAATAAATTTTCTTTACTGATGCATATTCTAGAAGAATGTTTTGCTGCAGTCTCTCTGCAGTACTTTCCAAATTTGAGGATGAAGGACATAGCTCTGTTTTTCATACTGGTTTATATGAACAAAGGTGCCAATATACTAGCTTTTTGATCAGATAAATTTGCAGAAAAAATTACCCAGCTTAGATAAGTTCAAGCTTCCCCAGGATGAGTGCAGGGGTTCTCATTACTGTGTGCAGCATGGCTCATCTTCAGGTCATGCAGTTTTTGAGGTGACTCTTACAGTGTGAATCTAGGTCCTGTGTCTGATAACAGCTTAAACCAATTGGTTTAGTATTCTTTCCCTGTAATCTGAAAAAGGGGAAAACAGATAAGAGTGTCCCTTGTCTCCTTTGCTGCTTGGTGGATTGTAGAATAAATCCAGAGAAGTGAAATGTAAGGCTTCTGCTTTATGTAGGTGTTCTCAACTTCTGTAGTACCAATACAGTAAAATCACCACATATTTTTCCACCCCCTACGTACCTAAAGAAAAAATAGCTTATGCCTGAGATGTAAAATTAATCTTGAGGAGATCAGCAGCATGTTGCTTTCCTCAAATTCTATTGCTTCCATAGAGATTCATTTTCCATTTCAAATTGCTAGGAGAGCCATAAAATATTTAGATAGCTACGTCTGTAGAAATCTTTTGTTGGATACAATTGAGTCCAGATATAGAAGATCCGCAGTTAACTTTGGGGTCTGGATCTATGCAAACTTAAAAAAAAAAAAAAAAAGTAAACCAATGATAATATCAAAAATTAATGCTGTAGAACTTTCCGTATTATTTAAACTAACTTTCAGAGTACAATGAAAATAATTGCCCATTTGTCATAGTAATGAAAAGCAATGCATTGTATTAAACCTAGGATGGATATAGAGTTCTATTGATACAAAAAGCTTTCTTACCAAGCTGAACTGGAGAAACAATGCACATCTCTTGCATAACCTCTTCAGGTATTATCAGCTACTTTATTATCTCCATGGTGTACATTAGCAAAAGAAAATGTAGCATACACCCTCTTGAGATACATAAACATATCAAAAATTGTGCAGAGATAGACAAAGATAACAGGTCAGACAAAATTCTTTACAGTCTCCTTTGAACTACAGTCCATCAGCAAAAGCCTTGCCTTTCACTCATGGAGAGAAGTGCCGAGGATCCCAACGTTGCCGTGGCAATTGGCTGCTCTGTCCTTCACCAGAACTCTGGTACCTGTGGTGGAACTTCCCACATCTGAGTGATACATGTACATTTCTGTCCTGAAGAAGCACAGTTCTCCATGTGATTCCTTGACTTCCTCCTGTCCTGGCTCCCATGCAGTAACCTCTCCTGTCTTAAGAGAAGCTTAATGTTTCCTGTGAATTTTCTTCAAACAAAGAGTCCATTATTTAATCCGGTGCACCCAGATGTTCTAGTTGGACTCTCGGAAAGGGTGGGGGTTGAAGAGGAAGTCAGAAACAGTAAAACTTTCATAAATGGCTGTTCTTTTGTTATGTCTTTTGAAAATGGAGTAGTGCCTGCTGTGTTCCATAAACACGTGCGTTGCATTAGGTACAAGCCAATGGATTTCATTCAAGCACATCTAAATATTAGGGGGAAACCAGCATGAAGTTATGGTTGCAGGGAAAATTTATGGGGAAGAAGAAAGAGTTCTGCCTAGTTCAGTGAGTAATAACTTGATTGGTAGACATTTATAGGGTAATATTGAAAGAGCAAACAAATCTAAGTCATTTAATTAGGAAATTGAGAAAAACATAACAAGAATAAGGAAGGAGAAACTGAAGTAGACATGTACAGCAACAGCTATAAAACCACAGGTCTGCATGGGGCTAAAAAATCTGTTGAGTTGCTCTTCATAATGAAGAATGGGGAACACGGCATCTGATCCACACAAGGTTTCTCTCGAGTTGCAGATCACAAGAGTTGTGCCAGTGTAAAACTGGGAATTATGTATCTGTGTGTGTCTGGCATGCTTTGTGTGGATGTTCTGAGTGGATGTTTGTAGTAATTTGTCATTAGTGGATGTATAACCCTTCCTCATAAAATTACTATGTTATCCTGGCCCACCATGAATTAAAATAAAACATATCAGTCAGTGTATGCTACCACATTAATAATAATTTGCAGGATGAGAGGGATTGTTTCAGCTGCCTGATTCAATATGAGAAGTCAGTGAGATTGTAAATCATGGAACAAATTATCTTTTATCTTAAAAAAGAGTGAAAACACTGCTGTTAGATTTATGTGAATGAGCATATGCTTTTGCACCTAGCTGTTCTGAAAGCAAATTAGTAAAACAGCTTTTCGTACTGATGCATTTGAGTTTTTGGAGCAATAGTTAAAATTGTTTTAAAAGTGTTTATAATTTTTAGGGGTTCTTCTTCATTTTTTGTCATCATGTGATTAAATAAATAGATTATGTTATAACCCTTGAAATTATTTTTTTAAAAGTCTAAATTATTTGCTTGGTTGACTTCAAGGTTTGTGTATACAAGCAATTTAAGTAGCTTGAAAAGTAATCACACATCAGCTAAGATGTATAAATTGTGCATGTACACATAATTAAGTCTTCTATTGTAGGCTCAGCTAAGCCATGTTGCATTAAGTCACTTTTACTATGCATATATGCAGATAGATAAGGGCTCTGATTCAGCTGGCACTCAGCAACTCGGTAAGCTGCAGTAACCTGGTCATCTGCTTGAGCCCCTTTTCTCTTTTTAAATTTCTGTTTTAAAACAGACATAACGAATTTTCTCCTTTCGTTTGCTCTTTAAAAATACTGTTTCTATTTTGGCTAGACATGGATCCAGTTTTTTTGGTGGATTTGGATCAGCCAGGTTCTGCACATTAACTTGGGGCCACAAAGTAAGAGGGGTTACTAAGACCTGTGTCCACAGCTGTGGCTCATACTGCTGTGAAAAGAGAAGTCAAAAGTCCTTCTCTGTTAGAGGCACAGGGAGAAAGAACACTCATCAAGGAGCTCAGCACAGACCAGCACTGTGGAGCCACGAAACAATCTCCTGCCCACATGGGAGTCTGCAGGAAAGGGTGGGAGGTTGACAGCTTTTTGGATCTGGCCCCATTTCATCTTAATCTGCTCTGGCTCCTGATCTTTTCAAAGTCTCCCCATTGTGCGTGTGATTTCTGCTAAACACGCAGAGAAATTTTTAAGATCAAGACCATATGATATAGCAAGATTAATCTACCCTTTGGCCTTCACCTCTCCCTCCCACTGGGGGAGAGGTTTGGTTCTGCTAATTTGTCATGTTACTTTTTTTCTTCTTCTTCTGCCATCATTTTTTTTTCTCCTCATGGTTCACCTAAATTGGGGACTTTTACCCAAACACTTTCAGCCTATAATGAAGATAAATAGATTTCTTCATGTCCACTACATGAATTTTGAAGACATCTTTGTTTATTTCACCCAGTTTTAATATGGAGAATTTGTAACTCATTTGTAGAATAGAAGTGTTTTTTCACTTGTGTTATATATTGTGGCTGAGTGAATCCCTGTAGGTCTGTGAAGCAGATGTGTTAGTACAGGCAGTAGAACAGCTTCATTCCTTCCCTCGTCTTCTGCAATGCAGTCAGATTCCAAATTGTTATGATATGCATTAATTAAATATGAATAAATAAAATATCACCAGATAATGAAGCTGCAGTCCCCTCTGTCATATTAAATCATTGATGAGGTGCCTGTGAGTGGGAACTGTGGCTGATGATGTCTTCTGCCTCAAAGTTTCTGACTGGTTTTGGGAGCATTTGTGTAAATTTTTCCATCGCCATTACATCAATGGCCAGAAAAAAATCTTGCACCTCGATAAAAAATACATGGATCATGATATCCTCCTGCCTCATCAAGCCATTCCTTTCATGCCTTCTGACATCTAAATAGTAACTGAAAGTGGGCCAATTTTGCAGATAACAATTGCATAGTTCAACTATCTTATCTTGTTATGTATCAGTATGTAATTTTCAAGCTTGTTAGAATAAAGAGTTTGGTTTTTAGGAATAGATGCCAAGTTCCTCTATTACCTGTTTCTATTTTTAAAGCCATATTTACTCTATAAAAATGCTCATTTTGGTGAAAGAAAGGAAGAAATAATGAACAAAGTAAAAATACTTGTTTGCGCTCTCTGTTTCAAAGCAGCCCAGATGTTAACCCAGCTAGTCTAGATTCTACAGATTGTACTCTGCTGGAAATAAGGTATGAATTCAGTAGTCATGTTTTTCTGAAAATGCCTTCTGTCCCCATAATGGCTGCTGACCTATCTGAAATGTTATTTCTGCATCCATATCTATTACTTTTGTATCTATAAATATCTCAGATTTACAATACTTAATTTCAGACTCCACTGTTTGCACCATATTACTCTCACCTGTGAGAGGTACACAGATTATTTAGTTTACAGGTTGTGAGAAAGCAGATATTTGGTTTCATCAGATCTAAGTATTAGGGAAAGGAGCTCCTCTTCGAACAGTAAGGCAATTTTCTCAGGAGATTGGTGACTTTAAAAGATGCTGATCATTCCAAACAGTTCATGCAACTGGACTCCTGTTGCCCTTCTTCAGCTGTTCCCATTGATCACTAAATTTGTATAGCTCAGTCCATCAAGTGTTTCTTGTTCCTGGCTTTAGTCCATAACTGCAGTGGAAACGCCATTGCCTAGTCAAGGTCTACAGAGTGATGAGTTGAGACTGAACAGTCAGAGTACTGGAGGGTTTGATTTACTATGTTCTCTGGTGTTTTATCACTGAATTCACACTGGCTTATAATACTTGTATCCTTTTCCCAATATTTCCTCATTTTTAATTTTCTTTCCCTCAAAGCCATGTCTCTAGTCCTCTGCTTTTATATGTTTGATGAACTGAACCTTCTGTCACATAAGGATAGCATGGAGTAATAATAATTAGGAGAAAAATTTTCCAGGGGCTGATTATTTACTTTCCATACCTTCACAGAGTTCCTGTTAATACTAGAGATGCCCAAGGGAGATTTAAATAAACCCTCTCACACAGTCGAGCAGCCTGTTGCAGGAGCACACAAGTTAGGATATGCTAATTTACCCTTCTGAGCTCCATGGTCACAAAGCTAGGTTGGTGCCATTACTCAAGTTAATTCTGGGATGATACCTCCAGATCTTTATGCTGCAGTCGTAAACGTGCCTCATCAAAAAATCCCCATTTGTTCATCACATTCTTTCTGCACAGGAAAACATGCCTGATCTGCACAACAGAGTTTTGGCATCCAGAATTACCTTTTATCTCCACAGGTTTGCATGCAGGCACATGTTAATGTGGAGTAAGCAAACAAAGCCCAGCTTGTGGCACCTAAGTAGAACCACATGCCGAAAATCTCAGCCAGCACCGAAGCTGCCGGCAAATCCTCAGCGTGCACGTGTCCCAGGAGCAATGTCAGCAGCTGCGAGCCCCACAACATTTCTGGCAGTGATGTTTTCCAGTTTAGGCCTTGCACTCCTTATATCTCTTGCCCATCTGTTTGTTTTGCATTGTGCTACATCATCTCGATTGCAATGGTTAAATTATAAAATCATCGGGGGATCATACGGAGAGGGAAGCTGCCTTGTTCAGGTTGCCTCAGAGAGAGCTTTCTATTCATAGACGTTGGTGTCAGAGAAAGTGTAGAGGCATTTTTGTGGGAGGAACAGACATATGGGAGGCTGGGACTGACACACAAAACCATGGGGAGATTAGAAGCAAATTGGAAAGTTAAGACAAGGATATGCTGTCTTCAGTATTTTTACATTTTAGGTATGAAGTGAATTTATGATGTTCTTGAAGAGATTCTTGTGTTTCAGACACTGGAAGAATGGAAGTTAGGAGTTCTAGGGACTATTTTATCATTGGCATTGTTGTCTCTATCAGTGTTTTGTGACTTTGAAGGACATTGTTATCTGTATGCTTAAGTAGGTGATAAGAAGTCACATTCCCTAATAGAGTATATAGAGGAAGTATGAGTAAGTGCTGTGAATAAACATGTTTTTTAAGTTAACTTTTGGGTTCAACTGTGTTATGAATTTTCAGAATTTTTTTTTAAATATTCCTGTAAAAAAAAAGTACATTTTAATGACTTTGCAAAGGAAATTAAGTTGCTTTTTGGGAATATTTGTAGATATGTTAGCATAAGGTCTTTAATGATAGTTGTTCCTTATCTATTCAGAAACAGCTTCAGAATGTTGCGTCCTTTCCAAGACTAGGAATACTCTTAAATATGGAATAGTTTCAAAATTTTAAATGAATGTTTTAAAGAAGTATGACTTAAAGTAAAAAACATATCTGAGAAAATTGTGGGGGATTCACAAAGAATACTGTGGCAGAACTTGATAAATTAATTATTTGTTAATATTTCATACTTGCTGCACAACTTCAAAAGGAGCCCAATATTTTGTCAATTTACATAACAGCCCTCTTCAGACACTTTTTAGGATATCAACTTTGTTTAAAAAGTTGGAAATCGGTAGGATTTCACATTTGAATTTCATTGATGGTGGAGATAGAGATATTTCTTGGTCACCAGAAATATCTTGCAGACCAAAAAATTACATGGGTCAAAGAGTTTTAAAAATGAAGCATCCCTACAAAATGCCTACTTCATTTTTAGGGTTAGCAAACTTTATCAGTCATAGTAATGGCTTTCATTTCGTGGAGTAAGATCAGCTGAAACTGGATTTGTCTAATATCAGCTCCGTTTGTGCAACTTGGTAGTGAAATAAGGTTACAAAAAATAATTTTAAAAACAATGACCCACTGAAATGCTAGACACTATCATAAATGGCACCTATAACTTTTTAGGCAGAGTGTAAAGCATTGCTTTCAACAATAACCTGAGGAATGTATATAAATATAGTCTTTTGATCCATAGTTAGCATTCCTCCTGTGCCCCCTGCCTACACACTGCTTGTTGATTATCATTTAGGCACTGGCTGCATATTAACCTCTGATCTTTGCTTCACATGGTTACAGTCCAGAGTGCTTCAGAAGGTTATGTAGGCTAATGTGGTTTTGATTGTTTGGCTTTTATTCTCCTTTTTTTTTTTTTTCTTTCATGACAGCTTTTCTTGAGCTACATGGAATGTGTGAGCTTTTCTGTTTTCATCTAGGTTTTTTCATCTAGACATGTCTGTGAGCTTAAGAATGAAAGATGTATTTCAAGAGCAGATTGAATTGTAGAAAATGTAGATAGAGACATCATGCCTTTTCATCAACCCTAGCCTTACAAAATCAGTTTAGATCAGTCCAATGAAAGTACAAAAGCATCTAATCCATGAAGCCAGTAAGAAATGTCTTCTTTCAGTATGAAGTTTTGCCATCTGGTTGGTTTGGAGGAAATGTACATATATCCTAATGGTATGAGACAATACTTGCCAACCAGGCTCTGAATTGTCTGTGAAGGAGAAGGTCTGTTTTTTGGAGATATCAGTTCTGCTCATGTCCTGCTGAGAAAAATTCTAAATGTTAATCATTCTGGCTTTTGAAGACAAATAGAAGATTTATATCTCAATAGTCTCCCCACTCAGGAAATTATAATGATTTTAATTCACCATTAAGCAATCACTTTTCCCTTTCTAAAATGTTCTTTGACTTTCAGTCATTTTTATATTAGAGTGCATTCCCCCCTTTTTACTTATCTTTCAGCTAAATTCAGGCAGAAGTGCTGACAGTGAAAAAACTTTGGAGTACCTTTTATGAATCATACTAGGAAGACTTAATCAAAAGAATCATGGAAGGGATCTGAGAGGTCCCATGGGAGGACCTGCCCTACCTAAATTGACTTTATAGGTTTCTGGTTAACATATAGGTGTGCAGTTGTAATTAGGGAAATTCAACAAGTTCTCCACCTGATCTGTTCCAGTAAGTACTTCCTTATCCTTGCAGCTGAAAACAGATTTTCTCATGTCTGAATTAATCTACCTTTTTGAAACTTAAGATCACTCTGCTTTGTTGTATTTGTAATACAACTAATAGTAGGAATTTAGTTTTTCTTCATTTTGGAAGTCTATTAAGTATTGAAGGCTGCTGTTTTGTCTCATCACTTCTTTTCTGAAAAGATCCCATTTTTATAAGCTCTCCTTCATTAGTCATATTTCCTCATGTTGTGATATTCCTTAGAATTCTCTTAATCCTCTGAAGGTGAACTCCTCATGTTTATAAATGAGAAACACAAAAGTGAATTTGTTGTGTTAGCTAACACTGCAGTAGCCCTGGGGATTAAGTCAGATGCACAGAGGTGATAACCTCAGCACAGTGATGATTCCATTTGCTGTAGTATTTTACTCCAAAATCAGCATGTGACTCACTGCAGAACTTATGTCCCTCTTTGCAGACCTGCTGTTTTGCATTTAAGCAACTGACTCCTGCAGTGACGGCTTCAACCTTTATTGTGTTGCTTATTCTTTTGTGGTTCTAGTGCCTTGGACTTGTTGAACTTTATCTGTTTTTTTCTGATGACTTCGCAGTTTTCAGATTTATACTGTTCACAATGCCTACAGCTTTACCTATGGTAGTGTCATCTACAGATTTAAAATGCATTTAAATAATTGCATTAATTGCATATTAAGACAAGTAAATGTTGACCAGGATCAAAAACAAAACTCTGGTGAGTTACTCTACCCATTGTCTCCTAGTTTGACAGTAACTACCCTGGCTAGCTTTTCCAATGTCCATCTTAAAAGCAATTTCTATAGATGGTATTTTCTTGAATCACAGCTCGGGTTTTGAAGTTCTGAGCAGAAAGCCTTATAATCTCTACTGTCTCTCCTACTACCCTTTATAGGAAGACTACTTTGACACAGTTTATTCTTGGCAAAACTATTTTGACTATTCTAAATAATTTTAATATCTTTTGAGCTTCAAATATTTAGTTTCCTTTATTGCTTTGTATTGTCATGGAAACAAAGAAGGGCTGAGCTTGAAAGGGTCTTCTGGTGCTGGGTGCCCAGGATCATGTCTAGATGGCTTTTGAATATCCCCAAAGCTGGTGGCTTCACCATCTCTCTGGGAAACCCTTGCCACTGCTTGTTCCCTTCAAAGTGAAAAGATGTTTTCTGCTGTTCAGCGGGAATCTCCTGTGTTTCAGTTTGTGCCTGTTGCTTCTTGTCTTGCCACAGCCAAAACCTAAGGAGCTTGACTCTGTCTTCTTTGTACTCTCCCTTTGGATAACCTTTCTCAATAATCTCAAATAAGGGTGCCTTTTCTGTGACTCCCAGTTTTCCATCGTGTCCCAGTTTTAAAGACGCATTTGCTTTGACTTCTTCTCTTGGATCTTTGTCCTTCAAAATACTCATAAAATAGTGTCTGGTAGCTCTGAGTTCATCTTAGATGTATCTCTAAATAGTCTTCACATCTTGCTAATTTGAAAATGTTATCCAAAAAATCTCTCTGACTTCTTCTCTTCTTAGTGTATCTTATCTTCTAGTCTTCCTATTGTTAAAGTTATGTTGTCTGCCTGATTGCTGTTAGTCTTCTTAATGATCATTTAAATTAAAAAAACTCCCCACAACAATTGGCTTCTCATATCCATCTGTTTTTTAATGGATATTTTATATTTGTATATCCCTGGTTTTGTGCAAGACTCCTTGCTAATCTAATTAGCTGTGTAAGCCATGGGAATTTGATTCGTGTTTAACTGTTATGACTATAATCTTTATCCCAATATAGTCTAATTCATTTCTTCGAAGAATAAAAAAAAGGCTTTTAAAACTTAATACTTCACAATAAAGTTGTTAGACTAATAAGTGCATTATAAGTAGGCAAATTTAATTTTAAAAAAATCAAAGCAGAAATAAGTAGGGCAGTTTAAATACGTATTTTGTTGCTTACCACAAATCAGTTACACAGAAGAATCTGTAACTTCAGGAGACATTCCTAAAAGTTAAAAGTTAACTCTTCTGGATGGATGTTAATACATCTCAGTAATACCTTTAGCTGATACTTTCCATATGAAGATGATGTTCTGCAAAATCGGGTTTATATTTGTAACTGTGGAAATGGCTTGAGCTTATAAACTTCCAAAAGAGTAATTTGAAATAGTAAACAGTTGAAAATAGGTTCTACTCTTCAGACAGAAAGTAGTAATACCAGAATCCCAGAATTTGTTGGACTGCAAAACTGACACTTCTCTTAGAACGTAAGTGAAAAAATATATGATGGAGTGCTTGTGTACTTGGTGCTTAGGATGATGTCAATATTTTTCATGTGGATTAGATAGGAGGTCTGCTTACTTTCAAAGTAAAGAACAAAATTATTTTAATGGGTATTAGGACAAATATTACCTCTTTGTGCTGAAGATGAAAGCAAACCATTGATTTTGATGAACAGAATAGTTGAGAACTAATTAATTTGTATCATTGTCTCATTTCATCTCCAATTGAATGAACAGAACAACGCCAAGAAAAATGCCATCCAAACTGTGCAGATAATGTAAGGCACTTCAGTGTTGAATTTTTCCTGTGTCTTCGCCAGTGTTTTTTGAGAGATATCTGCTGATATACTATATGCCCAGTAAAGAAACTTTTGTCACAGAAAGAAAAGGAAAAGCATGAGCAAAGGCATGTCACATTTCTTTGTTCCATGAAGAATAATGCTGAGGCCATAAATAAAAATAGTACAGCTGGTTGCAGTTGTAATCAGTTGTGCCATCTAAACATTTCCAGTTAAAAGTAGCTTTGTGATATTTTGGTCACTGCAGCTGGCATGGTGAATCTTCAGAGGTGTAGGGCAAGGGTGCTGAATACAAGGGAAAACTAATGAACATTTGTATCAGCATTGGAACATCTTGTCTGAAGTATATTGAGCAAACAGACATAATTAAAACCTCTGTGAGTGGAACAGTATGTGGCAGAATACGCAAGACATGTCAAAGAGAACATGTGCTAGGGGTATGTTTTAGCTATGACAAAATTCTTATTTCAACTTGGTCTTCAGGCATCTTAAAAATAATTTCTGATAGTCCAGCTTTAATTTCAGAAATTAATATTTTACCCACGCAAGTTCATTCACATTAATTCCATCAGAAATATTTCAGATTCACTTAGACAAGCAGTTTTGAAGAAGTATTCTAGTTTTGTTTGCCTACAAATGCAGAGCTGGAAAAGAATTATATGTTGTGCCTTGTCAAAAAAGCTGTTGCAATGATGAAAAGCGTTTTTTCAATCCTTTTTTCCACTGCTGTGGGCTGGAATCTTTCATGATAGCAGATTTCTTTTATGATGTAAAACAAGATTTAACATAATATTGTTTTTGTAGACAAAATATTAATGTGGAGGTTTGTGTGAGATGAATCTGACAGAAAGGTTAGGACTTGGAGAAGTTGGGGAGGTAAAAACTACTCATAGTGAAGTTACAAAATACAGCAAAAGTTTGTGTTAATGTTTGTATTAAATAAAAAAGCCTGTAGCCAGTCCAAAGATACTGCTTCTAATTAGGGTATTTTCACCAAAACTCAAAATCTATAATTTGTATCTGATAATTAATGAGTAAGATTCTTTTCTAACTTACAGGTTCCTAAGATGGGTCACAGAAATGAACGTTCCATTGACTGTAGAAGGACTGTGGGGTGAATAGTTCATAGTTCATCATGTTTTTAGCTATCTAGCATTAGATGAGTTCCATCCTCTCAAGAGTGTCCTTAAGACAGGAACATACTTGGAGAAAAAGTAGTAAATACTTGAAGCAACATTTTGATTTATATATAAGATCTGTTTACCACTTCTGGTAAATATTTAGACTTCAGTGAATTTAGAAACATTTGAATTCAGAATCTGAAGATTATACATTAGAGCAGAATGAGATATTAGTGCTAATATGTGAATTCAAAATACATTCCTTATTTCTATCTTAACAAGGTATTTTTGGAGTAGTACATACATCTGAAAACATCCTTAGCTTGGGTGAGGAGATTTGTGTTCTTAAGACCTTTCAAGGTTCTCTATTTTATTGATGTGTAATATGGCATAGATGGCTTTAATAGTTTGTATTTTAATGTATGTACTTACCCCAGTTTCAGAATTGGAGAATGCTTTTTCACATGAAAGAAAATCTAACTGTTTCTGCATTTTATACCCCAATCAAAGTATATTTCTTTGCGGAAAAAAAATGGAGATTTAGGTAATTGCTTCCACAAGTATTTATCACACAGTAAAATAGAATTTTTAATCTTTATCATGTGTAGAAGACCCATTACTGGTAAGAAATCAAATCAGAAGACAAAATGTCTCAAAACCCCATGCATTTACAGTGACATAGCGCTTAGTGCATGGGATAAAACTTTAGGATTTTGTGTTCTACGCATACATTGCTGTCCACCCGCATCTGCAATGTGTAAAGGACATCTTCAATGTAAACATTGAGCAGGAAGATGTGCAGAAAAAAATTGAAGCAGGCACAACCGTGACGATAGAAGCTTTGAAATTACTTAAACCTCTTTGGAACACTCTATATCCCTTTCATTTTCAGAAACTGCATGATAGTTACCCTTTTGAACATGTTGTAATTGCAAGTCATAGCTGCCAGCCATTGATCAGCTGGGTAGGGTGAATTGCAGTGTGTATCAATGCCACTAGACAGGAGGCTACTGTTCCTCTTGCTGAACAGAGTGAAACTTAGTTCTGCAAACAGAAGATTACTGGCATTAATTGAAGGCATGAATACAGCTGAAAAGTAAAATCTTATTAACTGCATTAAGAATTAGCAGCATGGGACAAATTACCATTAACATGAAAAACTAAAATTGGTACTGCGTTTGGGGTAATGATCCACTGCTTGGCCTGAGGACACTGCTAGTGACGCTAATGTCTTTAAGCAGTGGTAAAAGGCAGCAGCCTGAGGCTTACAGTAAAGTGGCTTACCAACAACCACAGACATCCCTGATCCTCCCCCCTTGCTTATCTTCAGGATACAGCTGTTGCTGAAACCAAGTTAAATGTTCTCGTCTTAGAGAAACAGATTGGCAGGGATACTGAAAATATAAAATCTATTCCCTACACACAGACCTCAAAGAAAAGCAAAACACAGCAGAGAGTGGTGTTTTTGCCCAGAAAGAACTCATGAAGGCCATACAGTCAACTTCTGAGTTGCTGACAAGTAAGCCTTTTTGATCTCCTGGTAATTTAAATAACTTTTCACAGTCTTCTCTAGAAGCACATTAAGCTTTTTCATTTTATGACACATTTATTGCAGATTAGTTACTCTCTGCTGCTTTTTTGCCATTGTAAAATCTAATGAGCGTAGAAGCTAATGTAATATTTTGGAAATGAAACATCATGGGGCTGGAGACTGCAGGCGTTGTGATTCTGCATGTTAACATCCTTTATTTACCTCATACTTACCTCATTTTATCCATTTGGAAACAGGAAGAGTCAAGAGCTCACAGGTATGTATGTTGGGCCTCCCCCCTGGTTCTGACAGTTCCTATTGCTCATTGACACCACTGTACAATCTCAGTAACTCAGTTTTCCTTATCTTGTCCCTACAGTCTTAATTATGTCAGATTGTAGCCTTGGGGTATTTTCTCTTTCTTTTCCTCAGCCCTATTGATAATGTCCAATAAAGGCCCCAGAACTCTGTGGTAATATTCCGTACAATAAAGGGACTGCAGTGTTACATTTTTAGCCTTGCTGCTGTTACTCTGTACTTCTCTCTCCTACTTTATAGCTTTGTATGTAGTTGTACAATAGAACATCTTATTGCAAGATGTTTTCACTGGAAAAGCATTCTTATTTATATAATATTTTGAGTTGGAAAACAATAAAGTCTGTAAAGTTCAAACTGTAAAGTTGACCTTCTTTTGTCTTGCATTACCATGGGTGTCATCATTTTGTTCCTTTAATCTCAGTCAGTCAATGGTGAGAGGAAGGACTGGGGTTTCATGAAACATTTCTTTCCTTACTGAACATAATATAGAAACACTTGGTATTTCTTCTTGGCTGGAAATGCCATGCCCACATGAGTGAGAAAGGCAATATAGCTCTCTTCTGTCAGGAGTTCAGGTCTATTTCTGATACAGTTTTGGCATCAAAAGAAAATTGGGTGAAAAGCTCTTCTATTTCATTACTTGCAAAGGACCCATTCTGTTGTAATCCAAATACTACTAATGAGGAGAAGGTATGTATTTATTTCCTCACCAGTTTAGATTCTGTGAAAAAAACACTGTTTCAATAAAACATCCATTTTTGTTTTGTTTTCTCTATACACATGGAGCACAGCAACAAGCAAATTATGGTAATGTCTTAGAGGAACAAGCAGTGGTTGTGTGGTTACTGAGTGGGATCTTTGCCTGCAGTAAAATTTTACTTTACAAACTAAATGTGACAACAGAAATGTATGCATAAAACTGTTCCTGGGAGCTGAGACCTATTTAAAACAAGCAGCCTGGTTACAGTCTTACAGAATGACCATGACTGGAAATCCTTTTAGACTCTGGAACTAGTCTTGCCCTAGTCTTTGAAAGCATGAGTTTATCGAGCCTGGTGTGTGCAGCACTGAAGGCTTTCTCCACATGGTTCTCCACAGCCCATACCATAGCCCATGTCCTTTAAGAATAAACTTGTAAACCCACAGGAAATGTGGCACTTGACAAGCTTACCCTAAAGAGAATATATGCTCATTTGAACTGTGACATTTTAAAATTTCACAACCTGTGAATTATTTTTGAGAGAAACAAGAAAATTGTGCCAAAGAAGTTGATAATTGAGCTCAAAAGGGTTTATACAAATAGAAAAATAGGAAAAAAGACAGTATTTCTGTGACATAGACTAAATAGAACTCAGTAGAGACAGGAAAGTGACTCTGTTTAGCAAATGTGAGGTCACATCAAGAATACTGTGTCTAGTTTAAAGCCCCCCAGTTCAAAGGAGATATCATTAAATTGGAGGCAATTAGAAGAGGACCATCATGATGGGGGTAGCTGGAGCATTTGCTGTGTAAGGAGCGGCTGATGGAGCTGGGCTTTTTTGGTCTGGAAAAACAAAATTGCTTCAGGGGTACCTGCCAGTAGCCTCCAATGTCAATGGAGCATCATCTCTTCTCCATCAAGGTGGTGGAGTCGGGCTCCTCACAGTGATGCTTGGTAAGAGGGTGAGTGGCGATAGATATAAATTGAAACAAAAGTTTTAGACTGGACATGAAGAAAAATGTCTGAGATGGCAGCCTCACTGAAGTCGTGGTAGACAATATCCACTGCTCTCCCTGCATCTGCCAAGCTGGTCCTTTCATTGCAGAGGTATCAAATTGGTCAAGTGTGGCTTCCTGTTGGTGAATCCATGATGATTGCTTTAGATGATTTTCTTGTCCTTAATGTGCCTTGAAATGATTTTCATGATTCATTTCTCTATCTCTTTCCCAGGGACTGATGTAAGGCTGACTTGTCTGTAGTTCTCTAGGTATTCTTGAAGATATGAGTGAGATTTGCTGGGTCTTCAAAGGGCTATCCCAATCATCACTATCATTCAAAGACTATTGAGTGACTTCACAATGACATCAGCCAATTCCATCGGCACCTGCAGGGTGCATCCTGTCAGGTCCCATGGACCTAAATGTGCCGGTTTTGCTTAATTTTCTCTAATCTGATCTTCTATCTGACCACCCAGGAGAGGTTTTCTTTTCTCCAGACTTTTACCCTGCTTCTGGGACCTGGGATTCCTGAAGGTTTGGGTTGATAGTGAAGACTGAGGCAAAGAAGCCATTCAATACTTTGTCCTTTTCCATGTTCTGTGTCATTGGGGCCATATCTCATGCATTGGGGCCCTATTTCATGGGTGTGCATTTTCTGTGGTCTTCCTTTTGTTCCCTCCATATGTAAAGAAGCACTTTTTATTGCTCTTGATGTCTCTCATCAGATTCAGTTCTAATTGGACTTCAGCTTTCCTAACTGTGTCTGCATGCTTGGACTTAGACTATTTACCTCCCAGGTTACCTGTCCCTGCTTCCACCTTTTTTATGCTTCTTTTTGATGTTTTAATGTGGTCAGCAGCAACATGCTCATCCATGCTGACCTCCTGGCATGTTTTAACATCTTCCTGCTCGTTGAGATGGACTGTTGTGGAACTTGGAGGTGATCCTTCAATATTACTCAGCTTTCTTGCGTCCCTCTTCTCTCCAGGGCTTTATCCAATGGGACACTTCAAGCAGATACATGAAGAGTCCCAAATCTGCTTATCTGAAGTCCAGAACTGTGATCTTGCATTTTGCCCTACTTAAATCCCTTCACAACACTGAACTCTCCTATCATGGTCACTGCAGCCAAGGCTGCCTTCTGCCTGCACAGCCCTAGAGTCTTCCTTTTTTTGTGAGAGTGAGCAGAGCATCTCTTTCTACTGTTTTTTTCTGTCACTTGGAACAGGAGGTTGTCACTGATGTTCTCCAAGATCCTCCTGCACTGTGTATGCCACAAGTGGGTTGAAGTGTCCCCCAAGTCATCCAGGACAATGAATGCAAAGCTACTTCAAGCTTTGAGCAGGAAACTGGACTAGGAATTTCTCATGTCTAGACTGGATTATCCTGTGATCCTGTGATGCTCGTACATTTCTTGGATTATCATGTGATCATTTGTGTGTCTCTCCTGTGGAGAGAGATTGTTTGCAGCTCCTGTGGAGCTGCGAGAGGTGATTTCCTCTTAGGGCAATATGCCATTTGTGTGGGGCTAATCACAGGTCAGGGTCTGTATGTAGCCCCTCAGGATGATTTGCAGATGAACTGTATTTGCATGGCCATGTTTTGGAGGTGGGAGGGGCTACAGGGGTGGCTTCTGTGAGGAGTTGCCAGCAGCTTCCCCTATGTCTGGCAGAGCCAATGCCACCTGGCTCCAGGACACACCCGTTGCTGGCCAAGGCTGACCCAATTAGATACGGTGGTAATGCCCCCTGATAACATATTTTAAGACTGGGTGTTTTTAAGGTATTGAGAGAACCTGAATGAGTATTAATACTTGTAGTAAAATAAGAGTTAAACTTTAGCATGAATTGCAGGAGAGGGATGTAGATAATTGTTTTCTTTATGTGCTGGAAACAGGAAAGCTTTTTACATATTGCATAAAGTAGCTATTTTCTTCATGGACTCTTAAGTTCTTCAGCAAAGCAAATGGTATATTCTAATGAGTTTGGCTTGGTTTGATCATTCTGTTTTAGTCTTGTTGTTTGTTGACCACTGGAATATGCAGTTCTTCTTCCTGATTGTTTCCTGTGAATGAGGTCCACACCAGGATTACGTCACAGTTTTAACAGCCTGTTAGGTGTTTGAAAATTTTACATTTTTGTTTACAGGCAGATAAAGAATCTGTTTACATTTGCATTGTATATAGTTTCAGGAGCAGCTGTTTATGCCAATAAATCAATGTAAGATTCTTATTGTAGTTACCCAGTGGCACCTAATTGAAAGCTTTCATCTGATTCCTCCTGTTTTCAGTAGATTATTTCCTCATAGAGTAAATGTTTTTCTCTATTGCCACTGATTGTTCAGTATAAAACAAGAGAAGTCATCAATGAATCACAAAAAAAAAGTTAACATAAAGGAATTAGCTACTATTGGCATTAGGAACGTGGAGAGTTTGATAAGAAAAGCTTCTTTGGGAACATCAAGGCATTTCTCTGGTCCTCTCAGCTCTCAGCCGTGCTGGATGTTTCGCTCAGTAACGCATCAGTTCTTGTTTCTATTTCCCTGAACAGCTTGATGAAAGACAAACAGTTAGGCCAGCCAAGAGAAATAAATTTCGTGACATCATTCTCGGGTGTATATGTTTAAGTTAATTAGTTATGCTCAATTTTATTTCTTTGTTCTCTAATCTGTCTAAACTATGTTACAGGCTCCACTGATCTGTGAAGACTAAATAATGTGCAGGCTTGTACATGGTATTTTCTGACTAGGAAGAAAAAACTCTTGTTTATTTCTCCTAACCTTTGCTGAGGAACCTTAACCATGGGAATAAAATAGGAAACAGGTCTGGTACAGAACTAAATGTGTACTGATGTATTTTTAAACAAGTGAAGTGTACTGACATTGTCAGGTGAAGACAGTGTAAACATTGCTGCAGAGTTTTAATTGTATATTGACTAAGAAGTGGATCTTTTCTTTTCCCAACTGTGTAATATGTCTGGTGATTAATCTAGTATCCATTAGCAGTGCAAGACATCAGTTCTATGCACAATAAGTTCTTTCATCCCCAGGCCAAGAACCATTTTGCAGGCGTCATGCAAGGATGCCTACAGATCTGTGTGGGTGTACATAAACTCTAACCTGAACATCTTGTAGTCTTCTTGAGTGGGAGGGTAATTTCGCCTCTTCATTGATTTTACTGATGTCTCTTATGAGCGAGTAGTGCTGTTTCCCTCACCTGTGATGAATTGTGTGTGCTATACAATGTGGGCTATTGCTCACTAGAGGATTAAGCAGGAGCAACAAACCCGCTTTATTTTCTTCAAACCTTTCATCAGTGGAAGACACTTGCGTCATCTTGTATAATTGTGACATTTTGATACAGAAAAGAAGACTTTGGGTTTTTTCTGTAGGAGACTGCCTAGGCTGACAAAAATGCTTACATTGCATCTGGATTGTTTACAAAAAGTTGGTACATTACCTGTACTGAAATCTTCAAAAGCAAAGAAATTTTACGAGTAGTCTCAGCAGTGTTAAATTAAGATGTCCTAAGTACCTGCAGTAACCATAGAATTTAAAAGTCTGGATTACTGCAGCAGTTCTTTGTCTGGGATATGGTACATACTGTACTTGGTTTTTAATGGAGCCATTTATACAGATTTTATACTTTCTCATAAAACTCCTCAAGGTGAATGAAAACAAGCGTGGGCTAAACGTTTTCACTTCTCAGTGCTCTTTCTGTTACAGAATCTTGCTGGCTTTCTTAATTGCTAACTTATGCTGTTTCTTTGTCTTCTAGAATGTCGGGTGGTGAAATCTACTTCCTATACCAAAATAGCTTCGAGTTCACGTAGGAGCACCACCAAGAGCCCAGGCCCATCCCGACGCAGCAAGTCTCCTGCTTCTACTAGCTCAGGTAAAGCAAGCAAGCAATCTTTCTTAAAACCAGCAGCCATTCTGTTCCAAAGGAGTGGGAAATGCACTTGAAATTCCATATTTCTGTGGAAAAACATTGTATGTATAAAATAATTGATACTAAAAATTCATGTGTTTTCTCAGTGACACCTGAGGTCAAGTATCTTCCCAGTACAAAATAAAGCTTCAGCACCTTATAAATCATACTTTGGCATTACAGTGGTTTAATTAACTTTATTTTTTTCATGCATATTTTTGCTTCCAATACCTAAACGCCGTGAAAAAAATGTATGGTAGTCTTTGTACTAGGAACTGAATGAGAACAATCCAGGAAGTAGACCAAGTTGTGCAGCATAAGATCTGTGTTGCTGAAAGGTTAATTTCACAATCTTTTTTGTATTTTGTTTCTGAGGCAGTGAGGAGGCAGTAGTGAGGAAAGGACTGATTAAAGATCATGAGGATATTGAGAAAATGAGGGCATGGAAGAGAAAGAATGCAATTACAAATGTGAATGTGAGGTGAAAAAATAGCTGAGGAAGAAATGTTAGAATTGACCTAAGAAACCAGTGATACAGGCTGGAGAAGACACAGCAAAAAGCTTTAGAAAGTTCTGTCTGAAGAGCCTTGCTTTGGCTGCCTTTACAGTAGATAGCTGATGAGTAGTTCACCCTTGCAGTTTTTCCCAAGCAGAAAAAATAAATAAACAAAAAAGTGCATTAGATTGCTGGTATCGGTGCCTGAAGGTACAAATAATCCTTGGTGTGAGTTGAGTAGACCCATTCGAGCATTTGCAGCACTGCTTGGGAACACAGATTTTGCAAGAGGCAAACATGAGAGCTGTCTGAAAGCTCTAAGCTCCCTTTCTGCCTCAGTCTTCTGCCAACAGGAAAGCAAACAGCACATTGAAACCTGCATCCAGCACCATGAGGTCTCTCTGGGGAGGTGGTGATCAGAATGGCCCCATGCTGGTTTCAAAGAGGGTAGAGATAGACCAACTGGAAGTTTGGTGGGTTTTTTTTTTTTCTTTTACAAAAAGATAAAGGTGAGAAAAAAAAGATCTTGCTTTGGGAAGGAGGAAAGTGGGAGAGACATGATGAGAGGAGTAGATGGAGGTAGCAAGGCTGGGAGGCAACTTGCCTCCTACATGTCCTAGAGAATAGCTGAGATACACAAACCTGAAAAGAGGTAATGGGATAAAATATCAGTTGTGAGGAACAAGTCCAGAGTAGCTCTTTCATAAATATGTTAAGTTATTTTCTTTGTAGCTAGGTGGAACAGAGTTAAATTAAACTTTAGCAAGTTTGGTGTGTGAATGTTACAGACTCTGGGATTTTTTTTCCCAATGAATTTGTGAGTACAGGTAATGAACACTGAACTGTGTTTGCTCATTTCTGTGTGCAATGACTGCTAATGTTACAGAATCTATGGGATTTCTATGGGACCAGCAACATTTTTTTCTTGTTGAATATGTGATACCATGTTAGTTTTGGTCCAGAAAGAAACTACTGTTTTTACTTAAAGGTGCTGCGGAAGTGTAGGTGAGTAAATCTTAGCTTCCTGCAGTTCACTTCTGTAAAAGTCTGAGCAGAATATATTACATGCTTCAAAAGATCAAGAGATTATTTTACAGCCTACGGAAAAAGGGAATGTTTTTACTATACAACAATAATAATTAACATATTACATTTATAGCAAGAAATAAAACTGTAGTAAAAATATTAAAAAGGCAAGCCATTTTGGATGGAGCTGTGCTGATGGCAGATATAACCATCTTAAACATTTCTTACGTGAAAATACATTTATAGGAAGTAGGCACATGTTAGTTTGTCACCAGCAGCATTTCTTCGGGGTTCAGGTCTAGGGCCAGTTTTGTTCAATATTTTTATTAATGTTCTGGTTAGAGGAGGTGAATGCACTGTTAAAAATTTTGAGGATAATAACAAACCGGGAGGTGCTGATGACTCTCTGAAGGAACAAGATGCTTTGCAAAGGGGTCTAGGTAGATTGGAGCATTGGGCATTCGTTAATGGGATTGAGTTTAAGAAGAACAAATGCCAAATTCTGCACCTGGGATGGCGTAATGCCAGGCACAAGTATAAACTGGGAGAGGAGTGGCTGGAGAGCAGCCGTGCAGACAGGGATCTGGGAGTGCTGGTTGGCAGCAGGCTCATTTCAAGTCAGCTGTGTGCCTTGGTAACCAGGAGAGCGAATTGCATCCTGGGGTGTGTCAACACAGCACCACCAGCCAGGTGAAAGAGGTGATTGTCACCATGTATTGTCACAGTGTTGCTGTGGCCTCACAGAGGGCACTGTGTACAGTTCTGGGCACCACAGTTTACAAATGATGGGAAGGCACTCAAATGTGTCCAGAAGTGGACAACAAAACTGATGGAAGAGCTGGAAGGTATGTCCTATAGAGAGCAGCTAAGTACTTTGGGCTTGTCTTTTTGTGAGAAAAGGAAGGGCTGAGGAATGACCTGATTGCTTTCTGTGGCTTCCTGAGGAGGGGATGTGGAGGTGAAGGTGCCAAGCTCTTCTCTCTGGTATCCGGTGGCAAGGGATGTTGGAATGGTTCAAAGCTGCACCAGGGAAGGTTTAGACTGGACATTGGGAAGCTTTTCTTTCTGAGAGGTTTATGAAGCATTGGAACAAGCTGCCCAGGGAGTGATTCAGTCGGCATCCATGGAGATATTTAAAAGATGTGTAGACATGGCACTGAGGGATATGGTTTAGTGGTAGACTTGGCTGGATTAACAGTTGGATTTGATGATCTTAAAGGTCTTCTCTGGTCTAAAAACCTCAGTGATTCTACAGCTAGGAAGCATTCCTTTACCAAGGAGTACTGTGTGGTCAGTTGGATGCCAGGTGCTCACCAGAGCCACTCTATTGCTTCACTTCTCAGCTGAACATGCTAAAGGTTTGGTCAGCCCTGAGCTGGTCAGGCAGTTGGACTAGGTGGTTGTTGTAGGAACCTTCCAGCTGAACTATTCTATTCTATTCTATTTTATTCTATTGTGGTCTGTCCTATTCTATTCTATTCCATATTTGTTGAGTTTAGAAAGGATAAACAATTGAAAGTGTTTCTATAGAATTTATTTTTAGTGAGGGGAACGGCTCTGATTTGGCTGTCTTATCTCTGGTGTTTGCTTTTTGCAAATAGGTCAAATTGTGTGAATGTTACAGTAAGCCTATTTCTAACCATACATACATGAGTATTTAGATCAGTATTACTTTCATACAAGGAAACAATAGTGTACTAACCACTTGCTATCAACAATTGTTTTTAAATCACATAAAGCTAATACCAGTCAATGATTTTTAAAGAACTACAATTTTATATTGCATTAAAAAAAAAAAAACAGCAGTAGAAAGAGGAACAATGACTCTTAGATGGTTTTAGACAAAACCATCCAAAGTTTAGACCAACCAACCACAGTTCTCCCATGAAATGCAAACAAGGTGTACAGATTTCACTTTTCTGCCACCCAGCAAGCATAAAAATGCTGCTTGTTTCTTGGAATTATGTACATGTGACAGAAGCAGAATAGAGAAATTGCCATCTAGCACACATAGGAGCAGATAATTTTTTCCATGATGTCTACATTAAACATCTCAGTACTAGAGAAGCTCCTGAACGACTTGTGCATTTATACTTTTAGTGTCATGTTGTTACTGCTAAATGCATGTACATGTATTTTTATTGTATGTTTTTAAACTGCTTTCAGTTAACCTTTAGACTACTTTTAGGGATTTTTCTTTCATTAGCAATAAATAGGGAAAATGAGAAAAAGAGTAGATTCTTTGCTCTGATCAAAGACAATGCATACATGTTACAAAAAGTTAAAGGTGTATAATTTTCTGAAGAGTTTTTTCATAGAACAAAGTTGAAAGAAGTAGGGATAAAGGGAAGCAGAAAGCATTTTTGGTAGTGTACCCTTGACAAAAAGCTGAGAGAGGTGAATGGAAAAGAGCATGTTGCTAATTAGAAAGAATTTGATTCCTTTTGTTTCTTTTTGATTCTTGCTGCACTTTGAGAAGTCTGCACATTTTAACAGCACAAAAGGATTATATTTCTGCTTCAGACTTAAATTAATGTTCATATCAAGAAAATACACATGGATAATTACATGGGCCAAAAAAGGAAAGTTCTATAGACAAAGACTATGTTAAAAAATATTCAAATCTCAAAGTTGGGTATTAAAACTGATAAAATTGTAGAATGAAGAGATATCCTTGAGTTAACTTTTATTCTCTTGTATATGCATCTGTAGTATGGTATAGTCTTTAATGCAGGTATTCAAGTGGATAGCTGATTTGGATTCATCATTTTTAGAGTTAATGAAGGCAAAGTCTTGGGCCATTTTCCCATTGTTAGAGAAGTAGATGTATAAACAGGGCTAAGACATGTAGGCAGTCTGTTCTGGTTTAAGCACTTAAATGGCCATCCTCAACACCTGTTTCCCTTCTTTGACACAGAATTTCTGGTGGTCAATAAATTAAGCCAAACTTTGCCTTCCACTAACTATTTATAAATTGAATGAAGTCCATGAATTTCTTTTGCTGAGCAAATGGTGGTTTGGGGTGATAAACCTTCCCAAATTCATCCCAATGGCTTCTGAAGTTGCTTACAGAAATCAAAGGGGTTATTTTGAGGGGTTCGTCATTTGAGGAAATTCTGCTTGAAGGTCTTTGCTTTCCATTTCAGTCTCACCTTTTTGTGGTGACCCCTGGCTCTGTGAAGAGCAGGCAAAGGACCCTGAATGTCCCCTCTCCCTGGGGATCCACCAGCCATAATCCTGGAGACCCTCATTGTCTCATCTGCTGCTGGGGAAAAAGGACTCTTAACAACAATTCCAATGCTCTTAGATGACTTTCACTCTTTGCAGGGGCCTTTTGCCCTCTGTTGCCTCTAAAGGCAGCTTCCTTGGCAAGCCTGAAACTCCTATACAGAACCTACCATAACAGCACTGTCAGGCTTTGCAGATACATGGCCATGGGAATAACATCATGGGAACAACAGGATGCAAAACACGGTCTCACAGGCTGTAGGACACACTGCTACGGCAGCACAGGGCTAAGTGGGGAATCTGTGAGTGGAAATCAGGCTGCAGGGTTGCAGGGAAAGACCCTTAATGAAACCAGAGGCTACAAAAGTGCTCAGGGCCACAAAGGTTCAAATCTGTGCTCTGGTTAGCTGAGGGCACGGTAAAATGCATCCGTCTGTGAGAAGCACACACTCCCTGTTGTTTCTTGAGCTGTGCAATCTACAGTGAGCAAAGAGACTGCATCTGCCTTTACACCATTTCTTGGCATATTTCAAAGGCATGTATGCCTTTACATTGGTGGTGTTCACCTTTTTTCCGTCCTTGTTTTTTCACTACATTTCTTTTGGTAACAGAGCATATGTTTAATGTACTTATATTTTCCTGATAGGCTCCCTGGCTCCTGAGAACAGATGCATCCTATTTTTATATAAAAACACAGAATAATTTTTTTCTTCCAAGAGTACAAGCAATCTAGGAAGATCTGTGTAAGGGCTGACTTCTCCATTATTATGTTTTCTTCAGTTTGTTATTTACATCTGACAGTGTTTCGAAACAGTACCACCAGACAGAAGTCTCGCTGCAGGAGGATTGTTTTCTGGCTTTTTACAAATCCATTTGAGGTATTGTCTGCTTCAAAAGGCTTTCAGTCTAAATAGAGAAGAGAAGCATGGAACAAGACAAAGAAGAGAAGCAGAGAAAAGGTAGTGTGACCTCCTGGGTAGGCAGAAGGCTGAAGTCTGCTTCCAAGTGCAATAGATAATCCTACCTCTATTTATTTTTTTTTAATGTCTTCTTAAAGCCTGTAAACCACTTTGATGTGTTTTAGTTGGCATCAAAAATTATTTGGGAAAGGGCATAATAAAGGAGACGTTTAATTTTGGTGAGACTGGGTATCAGCCTATTGCTGGTGACTGAAAATTCTGAATGTCTGTTGGCTATTCAGTAGCTGGTGGCTTCTGTCCACTGCTGCCATTTAACACCACTGGTGGCAGCTTCAGTGGGGGTGAAGAGGTAATAGATTCAAAGAAAGCAGCAACACTTATATCTTCATCATCATTATTTTAATCAAATTAAGAACAGCATGAGATGACTGGAATTACTGTACCCTTGGTCCATTAAATTAAGAAAATATGCTGAATTTGGGTGAACCCTGGTTTACCTTCTGAAATTCTAACTCTAATTTTCAGTACTTGCTCTCAACAAAAGTAGCTACTTTATTTTTTTCTTTTTTTTTTTTTTTAGTTTGAGCACTTTCTTCAAAATTGTTTCCTTTTCACTTTTTCTCCCTTGTGAGCAATCTCCTGTTTCCCTCAAGTTATCAGTCAGAATATGTTGGATGCTTGAAATCTTACTTTTAATATCAATCCAGGTGTTAAAATTTGGGTATAAAAAGAATTATATAGGAGTTTGGGTTATTCAGTGTGACAAGTGACGATTTCAAGAATACTTGGGTTGATATGTACCTATTCCAAATGACAAAGGGAACATATATGTGAGGAATGGATACAGTAGGTCATATTACCAAAGGCTATGTGAGGTTTCTTTTCGAAATTGTACCTGGGCAAAGAAATTGTGAAATTGCACGTTAAACTAATGCCTGACCAAAACCAAAACTGTAGATGTTCCCTAAAGAAAAAAGTGGATATGGAAATAAGATCTGACAGAAGTTTTCCCTAGGTCAAATGTTTGTGCTTTTCTCTGCTAGTTAAAGAAAAAAAAATAGAAAAGAAAGAAAGAAGTAGAGGTGTTTCTCTGCAATAGGAAATGTTTTCATTTAGTCTAATAGTTCATCCTTAGGCTGTTCATCTAGAAACAGCCCTCCTTCAACCACCTGACTCCAGAAGGTCTTCTGTATCCCAAAGGAAAAGAGCATGACGTATCATACTGTCTTTGGAGAGGTCGCGTGTCTTTATTCGCACTGTTACAGGTACTCAGCTGACAGATTTTGTAATAAATATGCTGAAGCAAAATTTTCCTAAAGCCAAGAGCACACACCCAGGGGAGTGATGGAATCATCCTGCGGACCCAGCCATTTCCAGATGACTTTTGCTTTGATCTTGGTTTCTTTTTAATTTTTTATTTATGGTGTTTGTCTTTGATACTAATCAGTGAAAAATTAATTTTCATAATTTTATACCCTGTAAAAAACAAAAAACAAGAGTTGGTAAGACAAGTAGATTTGGTTATGTTGAGTAGTTTAACCCTCTTAAAGGATGAAAAGTTAAATGCTAAATGAAGAAACATGCCCAGAAGTTGTTCAATTGTTTGAACTCTGTTCAAACAGACTGTTTTGAGAATCCTAGCCTTTCTAGTTAGGCAAAACAGTCCAAAAGACAGATTTTCATTAAATCTTACATACACATAGATGTTCTGTCTTGATTAGATACTGCATGAAATTAGCAGTCAGTTTCGTAGATATCAGCTGAATGTCATGGTTTGAGGCTTACCCAGAAATGGTAAGATTTTGGGCGGCTCAGTGAGATCCCAAGTGAAGAAATTCAGGAGGAAGAAGGAGGAGCTTCCTCTTTTTCAGGCAGGGAGCACAGAGGTAAGAGCTCTTGCCCGGGCCTGGGTGGGGGCTGGGCCCCTGCCCCAGGCCCGGCCAGCCGGCAGCTGTGGGGCGGCTTTTCCCCCTCCCTCACTTCATCGGAGGTGGTGGCAGGACGGCGGGGG
>VWZP01002845.1:2288634-2346937 GCA_013396995.1 Dicaeum eximium
AAAACCTGAGGCACTTAGCTTCTGAGAGTACAGGAAAAAACAAATACTGGTGTATTCCAAGAAACTGCATTTTCCAGGCAGTCTCCTTTCTTCTAAGATACAAGCTATGGCTCCAGTATCTGTGTGTCTGCAGCACTTCTCTGCTTGATAATGCAGACCTAGGTGACTTTGGGTCGAGGTGGAAGAGCCTGTGTGGGGTTTACAGTCCCTGCTGAGCTCTGCCAGCTTGGGTCAGACTGTTTGGCTACCACAGGGACTCGTGTATTGGTGGAGACTGGGATGGGGAATGTAAACCTGACCTGTAGGTGATCCTTTCTGCTGACATTTCTGATCTATTGATCTGTTGATCAGGTGGAAGTTCTGTGTGGGTCTGTCAGGCTTTGTCTTCAGTGGCAAAGGGATGTTCTACTTCTATCTGCTTAACTTCTTGACATAAACTCTACAAAGGATTGAATATAAAAAGGACAGCTTAGCACCAGATGAAATGAATGCAGTATTGGTATCTGGGCTTTTTTTCTCAACCAGTTGCATACTAAGGTAGAACCTCTAAAGCCTTGTCTTCACTGGGGAGTGATACTGAGGGCACTTGCCTAATGGGGTGCTCTGTACACACTCTGTCTTTTGGTGTTAAGACAAAAATTACAAGATGTTCAAAAGTAAAATACAAAAGCAGAATGAACAAAAAGGCAAGATATGGTTTATTGCCTAACTATTTCGTAACTATATAATCTTACCGAGACAAAAATGTTGTTTTGGAAAAGACAGTGAAAAACTACAGAAGTAATTGAGGCAAGGTCAAATAGTAATCTCACATTTTCTGCTAAAATTTCTGAATATGACCTACACATATTGTGGCTTGTGTAAATAATTTTTTATGTAAGCTATCCTATTTATAAGTTGTGACTGCAAAAAAAAACTTGCACTGTTCCTTTCCCTTAGTCTTCTTTTTCTTTTTCATGCACACTTTTGTGTTTGGCCAACTACTTTTTTAAACACACCAAGTTATCTCTATGTGTTTTATAGAGTACAATATGCTTGCACAACAAGCAACAGGCAACTCTATAAGAGACTGATTTTAATACACTGCAGTGGTATTGGTGCCTTCTCAGACTGGCACTTGATGCTTTAACTCATTTTTTCTTGCTTTTTATTTCTATTACTTAATGAAAATATGTACTATCTAAATTTATTTATTGCAATGCCATCAAAGTACTGTTTACTTGCAGCATTTTCACTAGTTTATAATAAAATTATTCATAAATATTATTATATTTATTATTTGTATTATCATATTTTATGATCAATCTATTTTAATTTTTATATTTTAATTAATAATCTATTTTATATTTCATATTTTAATACAATCTATTTTACATTTATCTCAGTAGATGCTGGTATCCAGCTTTAGTGTTCTGTTTTATGGGTTTTTCCATCTTCATGTGTGTGTCAGGTGCTGGAAAAGCAAGTACAAAGACAGGTCCTTGCCCTGTTGCACATCCTCAGCAAGAGAGGATAGTAAGGAAAGGAGTTCAGAGCTAAGAGGTTGCATACATCTGCTCTGAGTAGCCACAATAGCTTTGGTATGGTTGCAGCCTTTTTAGTATATATTTCGCTGGTAAAATTTTGCACTGATAAATCTTTTTCTTGAGATGATGGGAGGGCGCTGTGTGTTAAGCTCAAGTCTGTGACCCTTGCCATTTTATGAATAAAAGTGACAAGAAGCCTCTTGCCTCACTCAATAAAATGATCAATCACAACAGTGATTTACCAATTTCATATGTCTTTATCTGCATCAAGGTTCCGTCTCAGAACATGTGCTGTATCAATCAGTGAGAAATGCCGTGCAGATACTGGATAGAAATGCAGTTTCAAACAAAAATGCACTCCACCTAGAAATGGATTTTAGGGCAGTTTAGTGATCAGGAATGCAGTATTATTATTATTAAATCTTATAGCTTTTATTCACGTATTTGTTGCCATGTTTTCTGGTAATGAGCAGCTTATGTAAGAATGGTGTAATGATTGTAAATGGAGTTCAGGAAGGGGGTCAAAATCACTGCAGTCTCTTCCTGCTACACAGCACCTAATATCACCTCTATTTGCAAATTCAGTATAATGACTCACAAACACAGGAAGCCATAAACAAAAAGGTATAAAAGGAGGGCCCCTGGAATGTACTGGGAAAATATTAGAAATTACCATTTCTGTCCTGTTGTGATGTCTGTCTTGAGGATTATATTAATAATATCAGTAGTAAGAATAATATAATAACAATAATAGCAATATATATCTCCAGGTATGAAGAGCATCCAGAAGGATTCATCTTGTGTAGGTTTGGAAGTTTACAGTGCAATGGATGCTCCTAGTAGATTGTTCATCAGGTCAGGTGTAGATGGTTGCTTCAGGATGATACAACTTCTGTTGTGACAGCAACTTGGTTAAAATCAAGTCTAGAAAACTTCTTCAGATGTAGAAGCCAATACAGCAGGTTTGTAAAGATTGGTAAAAGGAATCTTATCTTCAGAGCTAATTACCATCTCTAGTTTCATAATCAGCTATTTATAGGGAGGGAGCTCCCTATAAATAGGGATATAGGGAGCTCTCAAAAATTCAGGTACGTTTTATGTACTGGCACCTTTATATTTTGGATATGGGTAAGGAGGTGAGAAAACTTCACTTAAATCTGCTGAGGGCCTCAATTTATTAATTGTGCTCTTGATTTCACATGTTGCAGATGGCCAACATGAGCACAACTATCATAATTTTCCTTTATAAAAGCACAATTGAAGAGTGCATTCAAACTTAGCTTAAACGCTCTGGATACTCTGATGGTGACAAGTAAGTAAGTTTTAGAATTTATGAAAATACTTTCTTTTCTCATCCTAAATGGAAACTCATCAACATAATATACATCAATACGGAAAATATGTCGATAGTTAAATACACCATTGCATCTATTTGCCTGGTTCCACTTGGTAGCCTTGAGTTTTTGTCTTCAGGACTGAGTGATTGCTATAGTAATTGTAAAAACAGCTGTTGTTGAAAGTTATGGGGAAGGAGTCTATCTATAGTCAATCTGTAAAGAACAGGAACCAGTGCCTAGTGCTACAAGGTGCAGTGAAATGTATCTGTTATCTTAAATTTGCTTATGATAATAAGAGTATCTGCTTGGTTTAAAGAGAAGGCAGAGCACTAGCCCTCTTACTCAGCAGTCTCAAGGACTAGCTCTGTGTGAATAGTAGTTTAATGTTAGTTTATAAATTATGCCATAGATGTTTAGAAAGATACATTTTACAGCTTTACAAGTTTGAGATTCCAGAAAGCTCATTTTTAATGTCCTCATCTTGCGCTTTTCCGAAATTATTTCAGTGATATTGGTAATAAATTTGATTTTAGTCACTGTTGGACAGATCTGTGGGTGTTTTGCTGAATAATGTATGAACATAGGTATGTATGTATGCATGGGCATTCCCCCCCACTTACTACAATATTTGAATGAGTGCTGAAATTTGCAAATCATTGTGCTCTGTATAAAGATATTTTGAAGCCTGTATGAGTGGAATGTTTTTCTGTAAAAACAGCTTATTTAAATCAAATTAGAGCATCTTGTTGTTTCTATAGTTATGCAAATATATTGCACTTTTATTTTAAACAACGCCTTGCACAACATGATGTTGGGATTGGATCACTCATAGCACCTAAGCACTATTAAGTGATTGTCCTTTATCATGCAGTATAATATGTTTTATCAATGTGTGTGATGTGGTAGGTATACATATTTCTTCATTATAATGTGTGGGCCCAGTATTAGCCAGTAAGAACAATGCATTATGTAAAAAGTAAGAAGAATTTTTAAAAAATGCCTACTGTATTATCCAAAGGAATTAGCATTTGCTAGATTGCCAGTCAGCCAAGGTTTTACAAGAGTTATTGTCATTTTGATTTTTGGATGACTCATTTGGTACGTTGCCCCCAAAGGCATCTCATTATGATTCAGTGCACAGCATATAAAATTGCTTAGGCTTTCGGGGCTCATGGAAAGCGAGTGGGGGTTGCGGTGGCTCAGCGTTGTGAAGCAGCAGCAGCATTATGCTTAATTGACACCTTTGATGTAGCCCTAAGACAGCACCTGCACCTCCCACTGCTGCTCTGAAGACGTCAGCCTTACGCAGAAAAAGCTTCTGCTTATGAATCCTGCATCGCGTTCAGCTCACTCTGTGAGCAGCCCCAGCTATCCTTAACTAATCCCATTGCTTCTCAGTTTGGCTACAGCTTGGCTTAGTTCAGAGCAGGAATTCTGCTGCTTGCTCTTATCAGGTTAAACAGTCAGGTTTTGTCCATGTTAGAACTCATAGAAGGTAAGTCAAATGCCTTGTTGATATCCTTAGTGTGTAAATATTCTCCTAAGAGTCAGAATCTGGGAATCTGATGTTCTGTTCTTTTTATCCTAGCTCTTACAAATGTAGACTCTGATAGAACAGTTGCTTGTTTAAGAATATTGACATGTTTTTTGATACACGCTTTGTAGTGTTTCTGTCAGTGCTTCAATGTGAATATTATTGATAGCCTCTTGTGTGATTACTTTGTAGTAGAATTCTGTCCTCTGCTGGCATTGTTTTGTTAATTTATTGGATAATGTCATATGCATGTGAAGATGCTTCTATAAAGATAGGCACTGACATATGTGAAGAAACTTGCTTATCTGAAAAAGTGATACTTGTAAGTCAGACTGGAGGAGGTATATCCAATTCATTTGCCTCCAGAAAGCCCTTTTGGGTTAACTCTGAAGTGATGTTTGGGTCAGATGGTATTGCAAAAATCTCTTCAAATGTTTGAGTAAGGAAAAGCAGGCAGCTGATTTGTTCTTGCAAGCAATACTGTGTTTTATTTTTAGTGGGCAGCACTTCAAGCCATAGTCAAATGGAATGAAAATATTTATATATTGTGTCTTTTACGGTTAACAAAGCACCTTGTTCCCCATTACTTTCAAGTACAGGAGCAGTACAGTTTAAGAAAACATGGTCATGTTCTCTGCCATTGACTAAAGTATTTTCAGGTTTTTTCATTATTTGCTTTCACTCTGTATAAAAAATTGTCTTCATGAGCCAAAAATCCAAGGAAATAATTCTTTTTTGAATTACCTTATTTAATGTTTAAAACTTCAAGCAAAAGCAAATTAATCTGTTCAACGAAGGCTGAATAAAAATGTTGATTTAACTATTTCTTCCTTTAATAATTACCTAATAATAATTACCTTGTATTCATTTTTTTCATTTTCTTGTCCTTTTAGTGAATGGAACCCCTGGTAGCCAACTTTCTACTCCCCGCTCTGGGAAGTCTCCAAGCCCATCTCCCACCAGCCCAGGAAGCCTACGGAAACAGAGGGTAAGGAAATAAGGAAACTGATTTCTGAGCATGGCTGGGGAGAATCCAGCATAGCCATTATCCAATAGCCTTCTCTCTCCTGATCCCTCGTGTGCATGTAGAGCCATAGGGTGGAAGAGCCTGGCTACAATCCTTGTGTTTGTAAAACACCCTGAAGTGGAATACAACTGTTCTGTGTCTGTCAAAATGCTAAGTGTACTGAGAACTGGTTTATCCTTGAGGGGAAAAACCAGGGGTTCCTCTCCTTTTTCACAAAACTTTTTGTTTGTTTGTTTTATTTTCTTCTCCCAAATGCTTCACAACTGAAAGAAAATATCAAAGAAATCTCTTTTCTTCCTAACTCGCTGTGGGCATTGTCACTTGCACAACCTACAGACTGCTTTGATTTTGAAGCAAGGTGAAAGAATGCACTGTGGAGTTTAGCTGTGATATCACAGCCTTGTGCAGTGAAGATACTATCAGCACCAAGGCAACTTGAGACCTGTCAGTCACTTTCCTGGACAAGAGTTGATAGTAGCTGTAGGTCCCCCCTAGTTATCCTGTATGGAATATTCCTAAGTACCCAGAACTAAGCTAATGCCTTTGTTACTGCTGTAACCCTCTGATAAAAACATTGACTCGTTCAACCCAAAAGCTCCACATGCTGATTGAATTAATTTTATCTGTTTCAAAAAAAATAAGACAGATGTCCATGTATTTTCTGCTATTTTCTAAACTGTGGTCAATTCTTAATGAAAGCATCCCTGAGGTAGTAATCTGTATCTCAGACTTGTTTATAAACAGAGTCTGAACACCTGCTTTTTCTGCCTTTTCAGTTTTTAAACAAAGACATAATTTGTGTCTCTCAAAATAAGGGGATTATGTACGAAATTGGCGGTGCTTGACTTTAGGAGCTGGTGCAGACCTGATTCCCCAGGTATCCAGATCAGGAATAGCTGTAGCATGACACAACTCCCTTCTAGCCTGCAGACCCTTCTTCATATCTGATTTATGCCAGGGAGCAGAGGAATTGTGCACATCCAAGTCTTACCTCCGTCTGGGATACAGCTATGGGTTTGTGCTGTGGCTTGTTTCAGGCACAGGAGCTGACTGTGATCTTGCAGGGTAGGGACAGCCAGTGAGCAGCAGCTTGGAGCCTCAGGGTAGTGTCACGGTTTTCATCATCCAGTACACAGAGAGTAGAGATGTAAGTTCCAGTGGATAAGCTGGTGCTAAAATCTTCTTGAATGCAATGCTTTACCCACCTGTTTTTCTTGCTCTCAAGGCTTATTAATGAATCATTAATAAGTCACTGGAGAGGGAACAAAGAGTCTTCCAAATGAATTATACATTGGTGATGTGAGGGCGTCTGTTTAGATGGATGATACCACTTTACATTGGATTTGCATTTGCTGTGAGGCTGTCTCTTTTCATTGGTAACTTTCCTAAACTTTCTTTCTTACCACTGGTGCTTCGCTCTCCACAGTGAAGAAATGTTTTTCTGCTAATGTTTGTGGATGGGTGAGTGGGAACCATGTGATCAGCACCATTAGACACAAGAGCTTTATAGGCACAAGATTTCTGACTTTCAAATGTGAAGAGGAGAGCAGATGGGCTTCTTTTTATGTGTAAGTGTAACAGGATCACGGAGTGGCAGTATTACAGATGCAAAGTGCTATGTAGCAGTAACAAAATCAGGCTGCTAACTGTAGAGAAAATAAATATTGAAGTGTACTACAGGAGAGATAAGACATTATTAAGGAATTGAATTCTCTTCTCCAATATTCATATTCAGTCCCCTTGACCTCGGTAGGGGACCTTTCATGCTTATCTGGCTTTATTTTAGACAGATTTATTTTTTTTACCTGATGAAGCATGGAATATATTCATGTAAAAATAGATTGCAATCATGTAAAATGCATTGCAATAACATTATTTAGATTACAAAATCAACTCAGAAGTTCAGAGATGGAAACTTAACACTCAGTCTGAGAATTTATTTCATTTGCTTCCATGTTTAGCTTGTGAAGTGAATGAGTTAGAAGTTCAGTGTAAAAACATATAATTGTCTCATTAAAGGTTATAATATGCATTCCAATGAGTAAATAAGGCTTTAAGCAGTACTTAAAAATCATAATTTCCTTGTTAGCAGTATAAATGGTGTTATGTTCAGTTTTAGTACAGTTTTTTGTGTCTTTTCATTTAAATTTTACTTAGGTTATTTTATGTGCCATATTGTCATGAACCAAATTTAAACCCAAAGCGTTTTGTTTTGTCTTTAATGGCTTCAGCTACAGTGCTGACGAGCCAGCTGCAGGGCAAGGTTCATTCCCTAGGAGGTTGCTGAAGTGCTGATATCATGTGATAGACATACAAGGGAGAAGACATTGATTTAAGTTCCCATCTTGTCCCCAGTGTTGTGAGGTGAGATGTTCCTGCCCTGAAAGAAAAGTATTGGCTGCTGTAGCCATGATCTGGAGTTGAAGGTGATGGCTGATATTTTGGCTCTGTCTTTCTCTCTTTACCTGCAGCTACTGCTTTAGAACTGAAATAAGATGCTGGGCCCTGGGAGCACCAGCTCAGCTCTGTAATTTGTGGTGTTTTGTGCCTTTCTCCGTGCAGTTAGAGTTACAGGAGTTCCTGTTCTCTCATGCCATGGGGTACACGGGGTGCCAGTGGTAGGTACTGGGTCTGGAAGGCGGTAGGAACATTTCCTCTAGCCTGGTTCACCTTGCCTTAACTTATCAATCTTTAACTTATCAATCCCCTTCAGCATCCCCTTCCAGTGCTGTGAGGGTGTTGTAGGCTTGGGACATCACAATGCCGAGGGTCTAGGCAGGCTGCTGGTGTTTTTCCTGGGAAGTACAGCTGAGAGGAGGTCAGGCTTTTGAATCCAGAGGCACCAAAACCAAGTACTTCCACAAAGGGAGGGATTTCTTCCTGGGAATATTAAAGACCTGTGGAGTGCATTAGGCAGCTTAAAATAGGGATTAATCATCTTACTTACTGACATTTCATCACTCATCTTTTTAAAAAATTAATTCTGGCCTTTGAAGGAAGGCTTTTCATTTATGTAAATAAGGTCAAAAATGTGGCCTTACATACTGTTACATACTTACTGTCCTTACTGTACATACTCATGAAAACAGTACTCTTGTAACCCTATAGATAAGATTTTCTACCCTCAAAAGCCAGAATACAAAAAAGATAAAATTTATGCTTTCTCATTTGCATATGTATGTTGGCTGAGTTGTTTCCAGAAATTCAGAAGTCAGTGAAAGTTATATTTTTATAATCTTGTGCGAAACTCAGTCTATATTTGAAGAAAGTAAGATCTGAAAGATTAATTTCATGGGTGTAATTCACGAAGTTGAAAATGAACTAGGAACAATTTATCAGCTATCTTAGCTAACTGTCAACCAATTTTCAGCTTTTGAATATTTTAACTAGCAGGCTGTGTGCTATAGTTACTCTCTATTGCAGTTTAATTATTTCTTTATTCTTAAATAGGAAATTAAGATTCTAGTTTTTAAATTGTTATGAACATAATTAAGTTTTGGGTTTTTTTCCCCCAGAGGATTAATACATTTGAAATTAATATTTTAAATAGTGGATTGAAGTAGAGTTACTGTGTTGCCCACAAATATAGTTCCTACTGCAATAGAGTGCAGTTAACTATGCAGACTCAGAAAAGGTGGCATGGCATTTAGAAAAAAAACTTAAGTATTTTTTCTATGTTCTTAGAGGTTACAACCTACAGAATGAAAAAGAGTTAGATTTAAGGTACCTCTTGACTGATTAGACAGGCTGAATTCTATGTATATAAGAATTTTTTTTACTTGTATGTAGCCAAGAAGTCTGATTCATTCAGCAATTTTTGTCTTCTTATAAATCTATGCAAAATAATAAATAGATTCTCCTCATAATTTCAAGAAACACAACTCTCTGGTTAATTATAAGTAATAAAAAATCTTTCGAAAGGAAAACTTTTAAAGATTTTCAAATGTTTAAAAGCAGGTGAAATAGCAGAGAAAATTACACTGAAATCTGGTGAATGATTTTGCTTTAAAGCAATCGCAGAGTTATGAAAATAAACACAAAAATGTTCTCTAAATATTAAAATTCAGAAGTACCTTATTTGTCAGTTCCAAATGCATATTTTTTTATGTTCAGAAGCAAGAGCAGTCTACCCAGGAGATACTATTCAAAATTTTGGGGTGTTACCCTCTCTAGCAAATCCAAAGATTCTTTTTTCCTGTAGTATGTATTAAGAATTCCCAAACTGTATATTCTGAAAAGAAATTTTAATAATTAACTAACCAATTGATATTCAGAATAAGATGGTCTTTTCTGTTTAAAATTGTTCTCTTGTCTAGATCATTTGCAACATAATAGAAATGTATTTAAGGCCTGATTTTCACTCTGCCAGTCTAATGTCTTCTACTGTGTTTATACACGCCCATTGTCAGAATACACACAGAATAAGCATTCCAGGGAATCAACTCCCCTTTAAGGTACTTAAATCCCTTTTACATCATGCCTACAAGTAAAATATGAACTTGCATTGTTTACTGAGATCACAATTTGAAATTTGGGAAGCACTCATTTTGGCTGGTCCTTTTTTGTAGTATAGCTTTCAGATTTGTTGATTTCTTCTCTGGGTTATCTTATTGTGATTAAAAAAAAGCAAAAGAAATCCATTCAAGGTCAACCCAAAAGCTGGCTCCATCAGCTTTCCCATTCTCATGTTTTCTTGTACTTTATCTTACAGGGATTTTTTGTTGCAATTTGTTCATATGTTCTATATGGAAAGGATCCCCAAAAACACCTTAAAGATACCAGAGAATGGCTATGAGATGTGCTGGGCACCTGCCCAGTCAGAACCCCTCTGAACCATCAGTTATGCTTAAATCACCTTAAAAAGACAGTGCCCTGTCCTCTACCACTTCTCTTTTTTGAACTTTCATTCCATGCAATTGTGTCTCGACGAGGGTTGTTGTGCTGTGTAGGTGGGATAGGGCAATGTATCATCCCATAACCTCTGGCACTTGAGGGTTGTCTCATCTGTCAAAGGATAAGAGTGTGTTGAAAGAATGAAGTGTACAGATCCACTCAGACTCTCCCTCTGCTGTCATGAGCCGGTTGCTTGGCTACCGACAGAAAGAGACGGTGATGGGGGGACAAGTGTAAAACACGCTGTCTTTTTATACATACACACGGGCACAGAGGAGCTGTGGAAAAGGAATACCACTGTCAGTACGACATAGGCAACAGCAGTATCCAGTGTCAGCAGTCCAGGGGTCAAATGTTGCTGGATCCATGCTCTATCACCAGTGGGTGGCAAGTTTTTATTTCCTTATGTAAGGTAAGCACTTACTCTGCCACTCTGCCACCGCGAAACAGCCAAAAGGGAAATATATTCCCTTTGAGATTAAATCAGTGTTTCCAGGTTTCCAAACCATTAGGAGACCCTAGAACAGATGAATATTGTTTGAATAGTGTTTAGTAGAAAAGACTCAAAGAAAAAAATAATTGCCTCTGAGAATATGTTCTACATTGAAACTTCAGCTTTATTTACTAACCATCTATCTTTTTGATTAAAAAATAATAATAGGACATTAAGACAACAATATGAGTATATAAAACATGTATATTTTGTGTTAAACAATGTCTTCTGGTCCACAGTAACAAAAAGAATGTAAGACAGTTGCAGTGCAACAAATCAAACAGAATAAACAAATCTATACTGCACTTCATCTTACAGGACCTGTATCGCCCACTCTCTTCGGATGATATGGATTCAGTAGGAGACTCAGTGTAAAAGAGAAAATGGAACAATGTTTATGGTTTGTGATTTGATGAAGGTTTAACATTTTTAAAGAAAATAGCTGCTAATTTACAGTAATAGTGAATCGCACAAAAGAGTTTTGCATATTTAATATTAACAACATGGGGCCAAATTAATTCTATGTGTGGGGGTATTTTTTGGCTTTATCACTGCATTTTAATGCAAGAATTTGTAATGAATGAGCCATTGAATATGTCCATCAAACCCAGAACAGCATTGTGCATACTTAAAGGCACAAAGATTGGATAAGGTAAATATAACGCACAAATCCATAGTGGGCACATTTATGAATAGCACTATTTTTATCATCAAAGGTACTGATTATATGTTCCGTTTTTACCATATCTGTCTTTATTCATTTTGATATGAACAGTTAATGAATACTTTGCTTTTACCAATGAATAGGTAAAATGCAGAGAAGAAAAAAACCTGCCATATTAAACTGCTTGCACCACGCTATCTGATCCCAACATGCACATTTGAAACACTCTAAGTTTAGTCTTTTATCCAAGTGAAAGGGAGGAAATCCTGTGTGGTCACAGAACAAAAGTAAGTCTTTCAAAGCAGTGTTGCAATTCCCTTCACTGCGTTGCCATCTGATGCCTGTGAACAGAAGGGTGTTCACAGGCATTATGAATGTTTTACCTGGCAAGAGCTGTTAATGCTGATCATCCGTGTGTTGCAAGGAAATGGGGACAGATTTCTGACCAAGGAAATACGAGGGCCTGCTGGCTAGCAGCGTCATCTGACATACATATGATGACATATTTTGGAAAAGTGTATTTGGCCTGAGAAAGTAGTTGATTATTTTCACTTATGTTAAGAACAGGAACAGGATAATTTTTTCTTTCCTATAAGAAGACATCTTGTGCATTTTAAAAAGAAAGCCTATGGAAATGGTGATACTGTAAATCATCCTCCTATTGACCTAATTTTTCTGTTTTTGCAGTATCTAGAGGTGCTCCTTTTGTACAGCATGAATATGCAAAACTCCTTTAGTGTTAAAGTAGGTCACGCATTATAACCAGTTGCTTAACAAATATCTATTAATTTTCATTTGTTTTCTGCTGCTTTATAGTGTGAATCTTAGTCTACTTAATTTACATAATAGCAATATTTCCCATCATATGTTGTATTTAAGTCCATAGTGTAGTGATCAAATTCTTTTGCAGTCTTATACCTTTCCTTTCATTTTCTGAAATACTAATAAGTTAAGAATTAGAAATCAGCGTGTTTCTGATTCTCAGCAAAAATCTATAGAGGTTGTATTTTTGAGCTATTTAGTGATGATTTAATATATTTGAAATCAGGAAAATTTACTTAATTGAAGAAAAGGTTTAACTGCCACATGCCAACTTCCAAACACAGTGAAATAATTACTTTAGACTGATTTGTCCATAATAAAACTCAGCAAATGGAAAATGTTGGCATGTGATGTTATGGCTTTACTGTATCAACATAATTTTCTTTACAGAGGATATTTGCAAAAAGAAATAAAAGGGCAGCAGAATACAAAACTTACCTTCTCTGTTTCCAATACCTGGTTCCAGTATCACCTGGAGGGAAAGTCGTTGATCTGGCAGGTTTGCTGAGCAGGCAGGTCATTCCCTTTTGAAATGCATGTTTTGCCATTCCTGCTTCAGACTTCAATCTAAAACTGTTCCCAGCCATAAGAACAGTCCATCCCTCACCCCTACCATAATGCATAGGCTGCCCTGTTCTACTGAAAAAGTTCACAGCTGTGAAGTTACTTGCATTTTCAGCTGTTGTGAGGGAATGTCTTTGCAAAATGTATTACTTGGTCCTGAGAAATGCATATTATATAAAGGCGCATTGGGATCAGTTTCCAAAAATTCAGGGAACTTGACCAGATTGAGCGAAATACTTATTGACATTTTGAAAATTGTTTTTTTCCTGTAAAGAAAATAAATTCCAGGAATTTTATTTTTCCGCCCTTCTCCCATATAGGCTACTGCTGCTTTAGGCAGTTTATTAAGACTGTTCTGCACAGGGAGCACAGATTGCCAGCAAACCTGAATCCCACAGCTTTGCTTAGCTGTGGAAAAGAAAAATGGACCTTATATCAGTAATTGTTATCATAGTGAGTTCTCCATCAAGACTGTTTTAAAAAAGAATATGCTAGTCCATAACATTTAATCATTTCAACATATGACTTGTATTAAGGGGCTATTCAGGAGCGAGACGTATCATTAATATTTCATTTTAGGAATGAAAGTCCCTTAGAGATTGAAAAGGTACACTGTTTATAGACTTTGAGATCCTTTTTTGTGTGGAATGTAATTCCCATTATACATGAACAGAAATGAAATGTTTCTTTTGAGCAAGACCAGAAGGTTTCAGTTTATGGGTGAAACTGAAATTGTGTTCCTTGATGTAGTTTTGCTTGCAACAGCACAGGTTTTAGTTTGTTCCTAGATTTCATCAACTGCATTAAATAATAGAATAGCTTAAGCAACTTTATAGTGTTTGAACCTCTGAAAGTTCTCTGTATGCTGCATTATTTGTGCCTACTCCAAGGTGATTATAATGTAGCTAAAGAGTCTTGTATAGATTGTGAAAGCTTTGCTTCTCTTTGAGCTTTATGAATTCTTGTGATTATTTCCCTAATGCTTTCTGCAACTTTGTTTCGTTTTGTTTTTTAAATCTCTTTTCTCCTTTTGTGCAACAAGCAGTTCACGCGTGAAGCACAGAATGCGTATGTTTATATGTACACGCACATGCGCACATACACAGATTAATGGCTTTGGAACCCATGCGCTGTCATGTCACGTTTGTGACTTTGAGCAAATAAATGGAGAAAATGTTTTAACAGGAGGATGCTCGTCTGGTGGGATTCGCTACAGCTCTCTTAAAGTTGGTGGAGCTGCACCAACCATTACTTGCTGATCAGCTACCCCAAGGAATTCTGTACAGTTTTAAGAGATCACATCTATGAACAAGGGCTAGTTTTAAAACTGACCAGGAGTTAGTGACAAACCCACCATCGACTCCAAGATGGGAAGGATAGAACCTTACGCACAAATACATACACACAGACAAAACATTAATCCTAAATTGAAATTTGAAATTGAAATATTTGAAATGGTATTCTTTTGACATGTTCAGTCTTATGCCTCCTCTTCAATGGTGCTGTTCTGCAGTACATTAAGTCGTGCAAAATTAGAAGTTCTTTTGTTGAAATCAGTAAAATCTTTAGCATTCATTATGCAATGTGAAAAATGCCTTCCAATTTGTAAAATAATTCAGAGACAGCACATTAAATTTAGTTACTTTTCTCATCAATTCATTTTCACAGGGCATATTTGGCTGAAAGATGAAAATTCTGGGTATTAATATTGTGACTATAAATGTATATTACAAGAAACGATATATAAAGTTCAACAGCCTAGAAGAACAACTGGATTGAGATTGTGTGGAGTAAAAATTGAGATAAATAATACTGTTTTCTTCTGCAGTTTCATAATTCACACCACAGTGTGAACTTTATATAGTGGATACATTACAAAAATCACACTCTGAATGTAAAATGGTATAACAGTAATATAGAAAAGAACTTCTGATCAATTCAAGTTTACTGTTTCTGTCAAAAATATAGAGAAATGAACAGACAGAAAATCTTTATGGTGCTAAATTACCTCATCACTTGATGAATGCATAGATTAATGTTGTCTGTGCTCTTTCTTGTATCCAGTTAATGGTGTGCAACCAAATACAAGATCGGTTTTTATTTAACCTTCACTTTCAGTTCTATCTACTAGTGAGAAGAGCTTGTAACTATGAGTGATGAAAAGTAACTTTACAAAGCAGGGGCAGCAATACCTTAACGTGCAGAGCAAAGCAAGTGGTTGTCACCCTCTTTGGAAATGGGTGTGGTTCCCCCAGGAAGGCCCTTCCATCCAGAAATCAGGGGCTGCTGTGCAGAGCAGGGGCTGCTGTGAGCTGTGCTCGCTGCCATGGCACTTTTGGCCAGCTCAGTCGGCCTCTCTCCGGCTGGCGGCTGCCCCCAGGCTGGCGGAGCACCCCGAGTGAGTCCCCGAGTGGGTCTGTAGGTGCCACCTGAGTTGTGTCCACGCACGCGAGCGCAGGGCTGAGCCCACGCCTGCCGTGCGCGGTTTGTGTCCGTAGTTGCGCATGGTGATTTGATTATACTCCGGTTCGCTTCTGTTTTCCCTCAGCAGTGAAGTGTGAAGAAAGCTGTGCTGTATTCAGCGTGTACTTGTAGTCTGATGTTATATGGGGTAATTAGGTTGTGGTTTGCCCTGCAATACAGTGTTTTGGAATTTGGGCTCTAGTGAAAGAGGAGCTAACAATGTTTGTGTTAAGGCCTCTTCATTTTCTTAGTTGCACTATGATATTGTAAATATTGGCACATTTACAACATAAGTTTAAGATTTTACAAAGTTATGCATACAATTATTTTTTTTAATGAAAAGTGCTTGGATATTTGCTTTTAAAAGTATAGCATTTTTGTATTAATGTGATGCAGGAAACCAAAAAGAAAGCTGTTGATTTATCAACAAAACATGTAAAACTTGCAAAATGAATACCGATGAATGTTTTATTTCTTATAATCAGCTGATGAAAATCACCTTCATTTTTGTGCCATTGTTTCATCATACTGTATTGTACTTGTGTTTCATATTTGACCATGTCATCCTGGTTGCAATTTGTTATTTTGCTAGATTTAACATTAATGTAGATTATTGTAAGTGATGTAATAAATATATATTAAAAATACACACTGTTCAGAGAATTTATTTTGGAAACATGATTAACAGGCTTTAACAAAATTTTTGCAGTTGGTATTGCTTGTTCATTTTGGATCAACATTGTCCATCTAACCTTTGTGTAAAGATATGGGATTCATGCATCCTAATGGGTTCCTTTATACAGTAGATGCATTCCGTGTCTTTTTTTAGTAATAAACTCAGGGCTTTAGTGTGTAGATATGAAAAATGCTTCGAGGAGGAATTTGGTTTGTAGTAGGTGTTGTGAAGACAGTAAATATAACTGCCTTGAATTGCTTATGGGAAACTTTGTGTGCACATGATGGGCTAGATTTGAAGCATGAAGTGGGAAATCAGTAGAATACACAAAGCAAGGTACCAGCTCCCTACCAACAGCTGAGCCCCAGCAGCACTTCTCCTAATACAAGTATTACAAAAATGTGCTTGTGTAAAGCTAATAGTACTGAAACATATGTGGTGTGTTTTAAAATAAGTACCTAATTTTCTGATACATTTTTTCACTCCTTAAAAATGCATATCCACATATTCATATCCTAGTTTTATTTCTTCTTTGGCAGGGGTGGGGGAAGAGAGACGTTACAAATTCTGACATGTCATCTGCCAGTCTGATGCTTCAGCTGATCATACTTTCCTGGAGGGAACTGTGGGCCTGATAAAAAAGTTCTAGTTTTGAAATGCCCTTGGTTGCTGGTAAATAGTTCTGCCTAAAAAAGGTGTACACACATGGAAAGGAAAACAATGTGATAGAAATGGGGAAGAGTAGAAACAAAACAACTAAGGTTTCTGTCTCTACCAAGAAACAGTTAAAATACCAGGAGAGCTTTTAAAATACAATTAAATAATTTAAAGTGAAGTGGTTATTTTGCTGTGCCCTTAATTAGGTGAAAAAAATAGGAACCTCCTTTTGGTTGCTAGCTTTTCAATTTTTCTTCTGTAGTTGAGTAGAAAATTTTACCTGTGTATAACTTTAGAAGAGGTAAAAGGAAACCTTCACATTGCATCGCTGCACATGTAACTTTTTATGTTAACCCCAATAAGGATACAGAAATGACAGTAATAACTTCCAATACCATGAATCTGATATTTCACTTTTTATATCATCAGTCTTTTCTGAATGCTGCCAAAGACTGAGTGAGCCTAGAGTGAATTATGGCTCAATTTTGGAAGCAGCTGTTAGGAGCTAGTGGAGTTTAGATTTAAATTTATTATTAAATACCATGTAGGAAACTATGTTTGTCTTTCTGAATTATCTTGTTACACAAATCAAATGAGTGTATAAGCATCCAATGCTGCAGCTTAGTGAGGGGATCTTATTAAAACAAAGTGCTTCATGCTTGCAAATTTAACTTCACTCTGTCAGCTCCATTTCCTTGCAAACTCCCCCATTTGTCCCTCTATCCCTCAAAGAAGAAAGCCAACACAAGACCCTGATAATATGCCAGATAATTGCTTGTGTCATTTGAACTTATCTCTTCTCCAAGCTGTGTAAATCCTGAATTGTGTAAATGAACAACAAAAAAATCACTTCCCTGTGTAGGGCCTCTCCTAAGTCAAGTGTCTAACAAAATAGGGCAGGTTGTAGAATTGTGAATAAGTTTGTAAGCAGGTTTGCATACGTTTTTTACTGTTCCTTTCCAGATGAAACAGTTTATAAATAAATTTGAATCTGATGTGGCGGTTTAGGGCAGTGTCCAAATTGGAAAAGAAAACAATTGCATCATTTATCTTTCTATACATTGAACTCCATTAGTTTCCATTCTTTCAGCATGAAGATTGTGGATTTCATGTTCCTTCCTGAAGCAATGTTTTTGCCAACTCTGTGCTGTTTACATGAAAGCTTTTTTTCCCTGTCTCAGCTGGCTGGGCAAAAAAATGTAAGGTTAAACAAAGGAAAATCAAAAGCATTTCTCACTGGATATAGTTGGGAGAGGGAATTTCAGTGCAACCCTTCGCTTCTCTCTAAGTTGAATAATAAAAAAATCAGTTTATCTTCTTAAAAGTTACATCAAAATATATTACTTTATTGTTTTAAATCAGCTGTCCTCTGCTTTTGTTCTCTGGTGATGGACCATTTTTCTGTTCACTGACTCATGTATTTCTTGCTGAACACTGTTACATATTATGGGAATTTTTTATCTCCTTCAAAGTCTTTCAAAGCTAATACCTATACTGGATGGCTGTCTTTATTTTACCATTATTCATTATCATCTTTATGCAAAGGAGCTGAGCATGTCAGGAAGTCACTACAGCTGCCTTGCAAAGGTTGTTTTATAACCAGGCTGAAGACTAGTATGGGCTCCAAAAGAGGTGAGCATGGGAGCTAAATGCTTAGTTTTGGTTTTAAAGCTATTTTTCCTTACTGAGCTGAACTTCATCTTACACATATTACTGACATACTTACCTTTTTTTTTTTTTTAAATTCTGTAGAGTTCTTTGGAATAGGGACATCTTTGGAGGCATAAAGACATTAGTAATTCCCTTCTCCTGAGCCTTCTTCCTGAACTTAACACTTTGTTTACTAATTTTAATCGTCACTTCATTAAGCCTGTTTCTAAATGAGTAGAATTCTGCATGAGATCCATACTTAGCATTACACCTGTGTGCTTTTCTGTTACTCACATTTCAGCCAGATGCTTCCTTCATACTGGAAAAATACAAAGGAATCTATTGTTGAGAGACATTGTAGACTCCACACATGCTAAGAAAGGTTTTGAGAGGTTTAGAAAATAGAATGCAGGGTTTGGGGTTTAGGATTCAGGAATCTGAATTGCAGTAACAAACTTCCTAGTCATACTTGTTTAAGTCTCTTTTCATAATGGCTGACACTAGTAGTCCACAAGAATAATTCCTGCTGTTTAGTTGGAGTGAGATTTTAAGATTACTTTAGGACAAAGGTGAGTATCAGGAGAGAGACGTTACATTAATTTTTATTTTGCTGCCTTTTTTTTTTCATGGATTTAGCATAGCACAGTTGCAAAATAAATCTCCGTGTGAGACATGGTTGAAACTCTATAGCACTAATATTTCCATTCACATCAGTGAGGTGTGTGGTGTGCTGGCCATCTGTTATATAAACCTGAATAGGATCTGAAATCCTTACACCAAAGACCTGATTTTTTTATGCCATCGCTTTTATGAAGGTGTGCCATAAAACTGGCCATGTGCTGGCAACCTGTGCAACTGGACCCCTTTAAATCTGTGTAAAAGCGATGACATTCCAAGCACCTCAGCATCTCTTAAAATTAAAGCAGCTAATTGCATTAAAGTCTGTGTGTTGAAGAGATTATACTCTTGCTTAGGGCTTGTTTTCCCCCTCCCCATCTGCAAGATCCCTGATGGGGTCCACATCTGTGAGAGCAACAGCGTGCACGACAGACTGCCTCGCGATTGGCAAGCCAAGTGGAAGGAATGCTGAGGCCCACAAGGATTGCTGGACCCGCAGGGCTCGCAGCTTCTGAGAGAACAGCGAGCTCATTAAAGTCTAAATAAATTAAATCTCTTTCTAGCTGAAATAAAGATAAATAAATAAATTCCTGTGTGTTGTTGGAGAGGACTGAATAAAGACAAAAATATTTGTGTCATGTTTATCCAGTAACGTCTCTTTAATTGTGAAAGGGGTGCAGCCAGCAGACTTGGTGAATGTGTGCAAATGTCCGGTTCCTGATTTATTTTCAATCTGTTGTTTTAATAGGAGGGGTTCAGCAAAGGTAATGAAGAGTATGTTTTTATATTTTTTCAATAATTATTTAAAGTTTAAAAAGTCTCAGTGTGTATTTTTAGCACATCTTCCTAGCTACTGCTTCCTTGTCACTGACAAGTTCTGCCTCTGCCTCCGTGCCAATGCTTCGCAGGCTGATGTCACCAAAGGGGCTGTATGCTTTGTTTGCAGACCAGTGGTATGTTATATGCTACTAATGCATTATTTCAGTTCTTCTGTTAACAAATAACATTTTAACCTTCCCATCTTTAATAGTGCCTATAAGAAAAGAAGTAGAGCCACCTAAGACATCAGTATGAGGTCAATTTTTTCCTTTAAATTTTCTGCGGGCCACTTTTTTTTCAGTCTATTAGACTAAACCTAGGTTAAATTCATATTTAAGGAGTTCATCTAAGACATACTTAGGAATCAGTTTAATTTCAGTCATATGTAGATCATTAAGATCATTTGTATTTAAACTGAAGCATTTGCTAAAACACTTCATTTAAATGGGCCTTTGAAGATATCTAATTTTGGAAGAACTGAGCAATTGTATTTCTCAACTAAACCTTGTTTTAAGGTCTTTAAAAAATTAGATCCTCAAATTGAAATTTGAGTGTCTCTAGGCACCCCTTCTGAGAAGATGTGGCCGCTGAGTTAGGTCTCAGTATTCACATCTCCCATTCTCACAGATGACTGCAAGACTGTAAAGAAACCATCAGGCCACTAAAGGAAGCTGCAGTGCTTGCAGTCAGCACCTTAACCTAACATCTATTTTAAAGTGTAATCTCACTATTTAACATGCAAAAAGGGAAAAAAAAAAGGGTAGCTGTTTAATAATCTGTTGAAAATCTGGCACTAACCTTTCTGTGATTGTACTCCTTAAATGTTGTAATGATTTATTCCTGATAATAGAACTAACAAATATTAACCATATTTAAATTGTAATTCCTTTCAGAAAATACTGTGAAGTGGGAAAATAAGTATGAAATTGATTGTCTGTTCTAGGAAAACAAACAAACACAGCAGAATGAGTACAGAGAACATGTTTTTCTGCTTATTTTACAAGCAGGACTGTAAAGGAAAAAATTCACTCATTACATGTGTATAAAAACAGGCTTTTAGACTGACTTCTCCAGGCATGAGAACTCCTAGCATTTCCCTGTTACCTTGATCCACATCTGCTCATTTGTTCAAAAATGAACCAGAGGTAAGTTTTTACTTAATGGATGTCACGCAGAGTTTAGCGCAGGAATAGCACATATATAAACATGTCCTGACCATGAAACAAGGGCAGCAATATCTTAGCAAATTGCATAAAATCACTCAGTGCTGATTTCTGTTCTCAAAAGGCAACAAAAACAGTCCAAAAACTGATTAATGCATTCTTCAATTCTGGTCAAAGCTCAGAAGAAATACTTGCCTGGATGAAAACAGGGAGCTGGGGTTGATTAAAGGAAACAAGGACAAAGAATCTCATGGTAGATGGGATGTGCAAGCTCTCAGGATTATTTAGTGAAAAACAGGCCAAGTTCAGACTTTGTGTAAGTCATCTGACCTTTGTTGTGGGGGAAATTAAAAGTTATTCTGTTCAAATGAACTCAGCAGACTGGCCAGATTTTAAGTCTGCTGACTACCTTTTCCCTGGCTCGGTGCTCAGCAAATATCCAAACTGCTGCAAGTTTAGTTACTCTTGCTCCAGTCATTAACTGTGTTCTGCAGTGTCAGACGAAAGAAAAATTCCAAGGTAGTTGTATTTAATTTGTAAAGTGGATTGGCATCGTGATTGTGGGCATCTAAAAACCTTTCAAACACTGATAAGGAAGAGATAGTGTTAGTTACATGAAGTACAGCCTGCAATCTATGTAATATATAGACTGAAGAAGATAATGAAATACTGCAGCACTTTCAGCATGTGGATGATGTAAAGCCAAGAAAGTTTTAGTTTTGCAAATCCTCTGAATATTTTGCACTTAAATTGTAATAGGAGGACCTGAGGAAACGCTTAGTTTGGCTTTAAGTTTGAAGGGCCACCATTACATTTGTAGCTTCTTCTGGCTTCCTCTGAAGATAGAAGAATCCTGAAGACTTGTTTATGTAATTGTTATGCACCACAAGATAACAGTTCTGGGTGAAATCCAGTCCATCTCAAATGTGTGTGTAGCTTCATCCATTTAGGTGCATGATGAAGCAGTTTTCCTCAAGTCCGTAGGTAACTGATAGGCATTGATAGGTGCTTTGGAAGGCTTCCCTGCTGAGATCCTGCCTCCTACACTCCTGACATCAAGGTGGGTGGCTACGAGTTTGCTTTGAGGGACCACAGAGACACTGCCCTCCCCCATTAGCTGTACAGTCAAGCTCAGACAATTGCAGGACAAATACTTGAAATGGAGTACAAGAACAGAGTCACTGCCTCAAGCGAGCTACCCCCAATCAAATGCTCTTATGAAACAGCAACCATTATTCACCCTGACATTTTATTTTGTCCATATATTACCATCATGATTTCTCCCTTTTATAACAAAACTGGGGAGGATTTCAACAGAGGGAGGTTTGTAAAATTGAGGAATTCTGCCCATAACACAGCCAACTACAGACTTAGGTTCCTCTAGTGCCTGCTGAGCTAATAGGGTCTCTGAGAACACGGTCTCCAGCCTGCACAGGGCATACAGCTCCTTGGTTTTCCCTGCCAAAATGTGTGTGGAGAATTGTTGGAGCATACATCAAAGTATTCTTGCAGGCACATTGCTGCACTTGATGGATCAAGAATCTCTCCAGTAATGTGAGGTTACCGAAAGTGTAATTTCAGGGGAAGAATTTGGACTCTTCCCAAGCATCCATGTATCCATCCACTGAAGTAAATAGATACTTCACATAGGGAACACTGAAGCCTCTCCAGAACGTGTGTCCAGCAGGAACATGCTGTGGGTACTTGTGCTTCTTAAAAATCATCTATTTTCATTTCTGTCTCCATTTCCAGAGCTCCCAACACAGTGGCTCCTCTACCTCATTAGCATCCACCAAAGTTTGCAGCTCTATGGATGAAAATGATGGCCCTGCAGAAGGTAACATTTGGAGGCTGACATTTCAAAGCAGTCAGTGTAGTGATAACAGCAGCTGTGTAGGAAATGAGTCATTCTTCCTGCCAGAGAAGGTGGGAGCATTGCAGGCTGGATAATTTTCTGTGAGGAAGCTCCTCAGCCTTAGCAAACCAGTTAGGTTCAGTCTGGATCAGAGTTGATCTGGACATCACTCTCCAGAGGTATTTTTATTGCGGAATACTTGAGTTTTTATTTCTGCAAGCACCACAGTGCTGACTGGCTTATTTCAGTATTTTTATCTCATCTGCCATGGCACTAAAGCACACACTGCAGTCCTGGGTCTTTACTCAGAAATGGATAGTCTTACTGCATGCTGAGGCGTTGAGCAAGTTGGCTAAGGGACAGGGTCTGCTCGAGCACTGCCAGCTCACATGCACATCTACGTACGTGTGTGTGTGTCTGTGCTCCTGTCAGAGAATAACTCCTCATGCTGCCTGTGAGTTCAGACAAACCCCAGCCTCCTTGTGTCCTAACATTCCTAGCATTCACTTTTAATACTAAACTGGAACAAAGGACAGAAATACGCAGTTAAATGCACTGTCTTAAAGAATGAAAACACAAATCACATTTCTGAGAGGCATTTTTTTTCTTAGATTACAATATTTATATAGTAGTTTGTATCAGCTGCAGTTTACAGTCAGCTTTTAGAGGCATGTTAGGTATTTATAACACTATTTCAAATACATTTTAAAATAATAGTATAGGAATGAGCACTAAAACACATTAAATTACAAGCTTCTCGTATGCTTAGACACTGTGTAATGAAATTTTACCTAAACATCTGGTGCCCAGGTTGCATGCGAGGTAGTATTATTGAGAACATTTGTTTAAAAACTAAATATTTGATATTGGGGGATGGGGAGAACTAGCACTTAGCACATGAGGAGTTTTATGGATGTCTCAGTTTACAGGATGTAATAAAATAAGTGCTTGAGTGTTGGACTTCTTTGGTACATATATTTAATCATGCTGTGTCAAGGAGTTCCAGCCCTTTTTGGAGGCTGGTCTGCGCTTGTGCAGATCACAGAGGCCTTTTCATAATTAAAAAAATACAATTTTGGTTTTGTCTTGGGGGCATATTGCAATGGCAACTATATAACACTCAAATGGTGGTATGTTTGAGCCCCCAGAAGTCTTATTTTTCATTATTGTATCTGCATGAAACCTGTTGAGTATATACAATGTCAGCAGCATGGTTTCACTGTACAGTAAGTGAGATACTGACTGAATGGTTTCCAGGCTCCTAAACCATGGACTTAAAATGCATGTTATGTGCAACATCTGTGTTTCCTTCACTAACAATAAAAATGTACTAATGATTCTTTCAGAAGTGTTGGAGGAAGGTTTCCAGGTTCCAGCATCGATAGCAGAGCGATATAAAGTTGGAAGGACTATAGGAGACGGAAATTTTGCTATTGTGAAGGAGTGTATAGAAAGGTGAGGAGGATAATATGTTTATTACTGTGAAAAATAATTATTAATGTCATTCTTTTTCCAGATCATATCTGTATTTGTAGAATACAGAAATGTAATAAGGTAATGTCTCCATGCCAGATGCAAAAACTAATGTCCTCTCAAATTAACAAGAGTGAGTTCAAAGGGCAATCTATGAATTTCATTCTTTGTGGGGTTTATATGGGTTTTTTCTGCTACACTCCACATGATTTTACCAGTTCTTTGTGTTAAATCTTTCTTCTTACACTGAAACAACATCTTTTCTTGCAGTATGTTCTTGCAATTCTCATTTTATGTTAGACCATTAGAACATTTCACATGTAGGAGCACTCTGTAAAGATGTCAGGAAGTTCTGTGTTTAGGGTGTAGTGGCAATGGTCAGCACAAAGAGGTAATTTTGGATCCATCTATTCTGCCATCTCACACCGAGGTGTAGTCTCATCAATATTTATTTTTAATTTAATGGATGTCTAACTCCTGCTTGCCTGCTTTGTGCCATTATATTTGCTCCTTCCAACTTTATGAGCCTCACTGCAGACACCAAAATCTAACTTCTTCAGTGACCTTTACAGTTAAGAGGTGAATCAGTCACTGATTTTAGACGTCTACTCCAGATTAAAGAAGTCACAAGTCACCTCAAGTGTCACTGTTGCTGAAAATGTCCAGGTTGACTAGTTCACGTGTCTGTTTCTAAATCTGTTTGGGCTTGAACTGGCACTACCCAACCTTAAGAGTGTAAAAAATAGGAAACCAAGCAGAAATGCTCTAAGCAGAACTGTGGTTGCCTTTTAGTGGTATTGTTAAAAATAGGAGACAATGGGATATAAAAGACAGAAGGTATTTCACCTGTATGTGAAAGGATTGTAGGATTACTCATGTTAGATAGTAGCAGTGCAGACAAAGCAAAAAGCTGCCAGGGCTGGAGATGTCCAGAAGAGAGAACAATAGATATGTCAAGGTTTGAGAATGAAATTTTATCAGTTAAGTTTTCTATCCGCTATTACCATATCCTGGAGAGGACACTCTTACAGAGGACTATAACCTCACCTTTGGGCTCCAAGAAAAAACTGCTCTTTAGCCTGTAAGAATATGAAATAAACCCTGGAGAGTGAGATTAAATCTCCTGACAGACAATGATAAATTAGCTTGGCTGGTTTTAAGCTAGTCTCCTTGGAAAAATACAGGTCCACCTCTGCATCCAAAAGTGCAACTTGGAGATCATGAAGACAGCTGTTGGGGAAAAGGGTAAGAGTGGATTTTGTATCAGCTGACAGTGTGCTTGTGGAACTTGGCCAAAGCTCTGCTGAGGCCTTTAGTGTTCTGCCAGAGTGAGTTCTTGGTGGAGCTGGTCATCCAGAGGGCAATAGCTGTTCAGATCAAAACTCAGGGTCTGAACACTAAACTGTATGGAAACCTAAAGGAAGCAAGGCAAAACAGTATAAGAAAGCAAGCACTGTAAAACCCAATGGAGGGACATGACTGCTGAAAGAAATGGGAGAAAACACATGACTAAGAAAAGAGAAAAAGGCAGCTTAAGGTAAAGTGAATAATGACTGGGAAAAGCAGATTAGAAGCTAAAATAAAGTTGTGGTTTTAATAAACTCATTCAGCTGAAAATGTGATTTGTGCTGAGAGACATTTCAAATGTGCTAGTGTGCATGTCACAATTCTTTCCCAAACAGAGAGAAAATACATTAACAAAATTAAATGGGTTCCATCACACCTAAAAATAATGCTGATTACAATACCCTTGAGAGCTTGAATGAAAACTGTTTCCTGTCCTCTTTACTATCCCACTGGTCCAGAAGTATCCAGTAACATGGTGTGTCTAATGTACTCAAATAGCATTTTTACCCAGGTATTCCCAGATATATAGTCTTGTCTTGACATATGGTCTCTGAGCTATACCATTCCATAGATCCCATTTCTATCAGAGAGCTACTACTTTGAGAGATCTTGAAAATTAAAGTGGAATGATTTCTGTTAGTTTATACTTCAGTATAAAGCAGTAACCCTTGCCATCACAAATATGGAAGGAAAAATTAAAGACTCAGAGGGTAAATTATACCAGTACCTGTGAACCTCCTTCAAAAATATTCTTTTCTGTCTTTTTAAGCCTCTTTAACCAACCTCACTTCAAAGCCTGATATGTCTATCATTTGCAGAGCCAGAATTAATGGGGTGATACTTGGGACAGAGGGCTTTTCCATTTTCATGTGAAGTACAATTCCTGTGTACATTAGACTTCAAAGGAATGGCACCATAAGGTGTTAAAAAAGTAGGAATGCGTCTTGCTACACAAATTCACTGGTCACATGGATACTCCTTCTCCATAGCTGTGAGATCAGTGTGTGGGCACTGGTTAATACAGGTCTGTGAGCACTTCAATACATGCACAGGTGTTTTCCTCTAACAATGAACAGTCCAAATAGAAACCAAAAACCATCTCCAAAATTTTCACATGAGGACTTGTAAATCCCATTTTGAGCATCTGTGAATGCACAGGCACACATTCTTAAATACATTTAATGCATGCACAAATACAACAAAGATAGATTTTTGTCTCCAGTGCAGTCTAAATCTCTGTGAAGTTTGCAAAAGGTTAAAAGAGCCAGGGAACATGGCACCAAGCCCTGTTATGAGCTAGAGGTCTAACTCTGTGGTAGTGCAGTGGGTCCAGGCTCCTGTCCAGCCATAACAAGTTTCCTTCTTTTTGTGGTCCCTTTTTACTGTTTGGAGTGAGCAATAGGTGAGAGGTGAGATACCTGTTTCACAGTGACTTTCTGACATGGCCATGCATATTTTTTGGTGGTAAGTTGCAGCGCTGCTGACAGGCCACGGTTCTGCAGCTTTTCAGGGAAAAGGATTTACATTATCTTAGCTTTAATTTTCTTTTTACCAAAACAAAGAACAGTCAGAGCTGTCATCTGCTTGTTACATATCTGCTCCATCGTATGCACAATTTGTCATGCGGTGTTTTTATATGTGTTCATTTTTAACTTTCAGATACTTTCAAATTCTGACATTTCCTCACTAGCTCAGATTTCCCAGTGTCTTAGAGTACTTGGAGTCTCCCATGGCCAACAAAAACCATCAATTTCCTTTCTCATGACAGAAAGGAAGCATTCATAGGGCAACCAAGCAGCTTGAAAGAGACTGCTATTGAAAGAGGCTATATTTTGTCTGAGTTTGAACCCCAGATATCTTAATCTCTAATATTTCTTGTTCAACCTCCTCTTTCTAGTCCCAAAAATAGTGTCCAGATCTCTTCCTGTCCCCTCACTGAGCTTGGACTGTAGCCACTGAAGAGCAGCACTGAAAAGGGGCACCCCACATGGAGCGCAGCCCATTTTGGGGGGCTGTAGCATTAAACACCTGTGTGGGGATGTACAGATAGGAGAAGTTTTTAATTTTTATTTGCGTAAATCCTGAACAGATACGCTGTAAATTTTCCCCTAGTTCATAACCTTCTTATCTTGTGTGATTTCTTTTAATTGATGTCCTAATAGAGACAGTTTTAGCTCTTTGCCTGGGAATGTAAACAGAATGAATGTTTTGGTGATATTTTTGCTTTTTACTGAATTACCTGTTTTTCCTTAGATTAAAAATTAGTGGTACATCATTGCCAGAGGAGTTCTCCATGTTTTAATATGGCAATAAAGTGCCCAGTTGTTTTCCAGATACAATGCTTTCAGTGTATTACTCACTTTGCATGTCCCATTTGACAGACTGAGCACACTTTTAGACACATTAATGCCTCTCTTGAACATACTCTGTATCAGTTTAATGTATCAGTTTAACTACTGCATTTTGTGAAATGAAGAATGAAAAAAATGTATGGTTGAAAGTTATTTTTTTCTTAATTTTTAATCAAACATGCCTAAAGGCAACACAACAGATATTTGTAACCTGTTTAGGTTGGTATTACAAAATGAAAATATTTCAGTAAGATCTTATTCTTAAATTATCCATTTTCCATTTAGTCTTACAGTGAAACTGGGGCATGTAAGAAGAGCTTCTTTTTTTCATCCTTACAGCCATCTTTTGGTTTTTTAATTTAAGAAATGGAAGTTGATACTGTTAACTTGTCTACAAGCTAATTTTTCTATGTTAACATTCTAGATAATAGATAACTACATATATGGAGTAGTGATAAATATTACAAGGATTCCAAACAACACAGTAGTTAAAAGGAAATGTGTTCTCATCCTGAACTAATTTCTCTTACTGTCTCCAGACCCTTCCACATTCTTCCTAAAAGCCAACATATTTAACTCTGCTAAATATCCTATAATTACTGAATACATAAAAAATTATTCCAAGGACTGACCTTTTTATCATAGCAGTTGTGACTGCAGATATGCAAACAAATGACTTTTCATTTTAAGTAAAAAGTAAGTAAGTATTTCCCATGGGTTGTAATTTTTGTAGAATAGAAAAGAAAACTTCTTTGTTTTGAAAATATTTGAACCTGTGAACACTGTATGGTATTTTTACATAAAAATGAAAAAGCAATAACAATTCTCATTATAAAATGGAAGCAAAAGTCAAGCAATTTTTTTTTTGTTTTGAAAACACTGAAATGCTTTCATTTTAAAACAAAAAAAGTTTTATGTCTTTTTCTCAGGCATGCATATTTAATAACTTTGGCTCAAATTCACAATACTAGACAAGTCTAAGCTTTGTTTCTTGAAAGAAAATTAATATTTTACTACAACTCTTCACTACACTTATTGTACTCATATAGCAAATATAAACTCAACTGGAAAAAAAATATTCAATGTGATTGAACATACATTTTTTTTTCTCTTTCCTCAGATCAACTGGTAGAGAATATGCTCTGAAAATAATCAAGAAAAGTAAATGTAGAGGAAAAGTAAGTACAAAAGAAATATGAGACCTAAAGATTTTTTTCCCCAGGAAATGTTTTGTGAGAGATCATTTTGAGAAGCTGTTGGTATTTGTGTCCTTCCTGACAAGTGTTAGAATCTCTTTGGTTGAAGTCTTTGCCTACCCTTTGGAGACTGTTGGAGTTTCAGGAGAAAAGGCAGTCATGTGCTGTTTTAAACCTGTGTGGTGATTCTCCAGTTGCTTGGTTGTGGGTGACTCCTTTCTCTTTATCCATGTAATTATGTCCTCTAATTTTCATAATTCCAGGTGTTGCAGAAAGCAGAAAACAATACAAATAATTATAACAACACTGGTCACTGTGTGTAAGGCATAGGTTAATTAACTTGATGTCAATTTTATGCCAAATGACTGTTAGCTTTTAAAATCGGTGACAATAGGTTCTGCAAGAAGATGCTATCATGTTGTTAAATCTTAAGATTCTGTATCAGAGAAAATTAAAAAAGCTTTTATTTTTCTCTGCATCAGAAACACATCTTTTCCTCCATTTCTTTTTCTGTGTTCTGCTCTCTTTTCTTTCAGTTACCACATTGATGTTTCTAGATATGTTCCGTCTCTATTGCTGTAGGCAACATCTGTTAGTTTTTTCAAAAACCCCAGAGAATCCACACAGCTCCCAATTCTCTCTGCTTTTTCCACTGTGAATTTTCTTCCCACTAACCCATATTCATTGAAGATTTTTTTGTGTGTCAGGAACACATGATACAAAATGAGGTATCTATTTTAAGACGAGTCAAGCATCCCAATATTGTACTTCTGATTGAGGAGATGGACATGCCAACTGAGTTGTACCTTGTCATGGAACTTGTAAAGGTGAGTGTTTTGGAGTCAAGCTGCTTGTTATATCAACCATATTGAAAAATTCCATTCCTGCTTAGACTTACTAAAAAACATGGGATCACAGAATAATGTAGAATGGAAGGGGTCTCTGAAAGTGGTCTAGCATCCTATTGAAAGATTTTTTTTTATTAGCTTTCAAATATTTCAAATATTTGTCTAACTTCCTGTGAGCCACACTTGGAAGTGTTCTGTTGACAGTACTTGTATACCACCAGTTTTGTTTGCTTCCTCAAAAGAAAACTCATGAAAAAGTTATAATCTGCCTTGAGGTGAATTGAAAATATACCCAGTCCAACCAGCCTTCAAAATACAAAAAGGTGAAAGGGTTTCATTAGTTTTTATTAATTTATGCCAGATCTAAACAATATTAGATGTATTTTTTCCTCTATTGATTTATAGTAACACAGTGTCAAACTTGCCTCCTTGATAGCAATCTAAATTTAAGCTGAAGAAAGGGGAAAGTGAAAAAGAAAACCCTGCTATTTAAAGCATGGTTCTATTCTAAAAAGTAAATTTGTGAATGCAGTAATTTATGTTCTGGACCCTGTCTATTTCTTCACAGTGACTTAGAGAAAGCACTTTTTGGCAAACAGGATTGTTAATGTGCTTTGTTATGGTTGTAGGTGGAGGCTAGAGGGTGCTCTTAATGTAGGCACCTCAGTGAGATGTTAAAGACAGCTATACCAGGTCCAAGTGTTTCTTAAATACCCTCTTGATCACTAATCTGGAATGCAAGAGCAAGTAGAATGAAAAGGTTTTTTACTTTGTTCCATTATCCCCCATGCTCTGTGGCAGCACCAGTGACACAAGCCATGTTCCCAGTCCAAAGCTGGAAGGCTCTGTGTGACTCGTGGGTGAATGCCCACAGATTTTCCCGGTCCTCATGACAGTCTGGGACAGTCTTGTTATCTATGAGAAGTTCAGACCATGCTCCATATCTTAGAGATGGCAACATTGTCCTCATAGGTTTGTGCCTGACAGATGCCCTATTTGGCTTGGGTGGTGCTGTGGAGCTTATGGTCTCCCTAACCCCACTGTCCACCACCTCCAAGCTCTGAGGAAGCACACTGGCTGATGCTGGTAACAAGGAGCTGACATATTTTATCTGATGAAAAAGTTAAATCCTAAGACAAAAGAAAAATACTGGCATTCTTTCATGCCACGAATCCCTTTGTGTAATCAGTCCCAGAATAATTTCCCCACTCCCTTGACAATCACAGCCCTCTCTCACTCTTAGGCATGCAATGTGAAAAAGCACAGCTTGAGATCAGATACCATTAGCCATCTAACACTATTTTAATCATAATTACTGCTCTATTCTATTCTATTCTAAGTGAGCCCACTCTGAGATCCGTGCTACTGTTGGTTTTCCTCAGTGTCTGCGAGAGCTTGTTCAAAGGTGCCTCAGTCCCCTTGCACAGCACTGTAATGACATGTAGCCACAGCTTTACCCTGCATTGACAAATCCTTCACCTTGGCCCCATGAGGTGTGCTAAGAGCTAAAAGCTGTGCCTTGTCTAACCTGCCAAGATGTAAGCACAGAGCTGGTTTTATGGGTGAAGCCTGCTGTGCTATTCATGACTGAAAAATGTGTAAACTGCAGTGTCCAATGGATTTTTAATTGAAGTCCTACTCAGCTAAATGAGAGAGGAGGGGACCAAAAACTCTTAGAAAATAATTTAGAAAATAAGCCTAAAAGATGTATATTAAAAAAAATATGCATTGTATTCACTTTCTGGAGAAATCTGTTTTCTTGTGCTCTTTCTTCTTTAGTCTTAAAGATTGCTGCACATATTCTTTTAGCTGTATTATGGAAGGGCTCTGTAGGAATCTCTGTACGTCTCATATCCTAAAGAACACTGTTCTAATAATAGTCTTTACTTTTATGTAGAAAAATAGAAGAAATGTTAAAGAAATAACCTGATTTGGGGAAGTCGACTTTGTTTCTCTGAAACAAACATCTATTCTCTAATACATAGTTGGAAGAAAAGCCTTGTTGCACTCTCTGAGTACTAGGGAAGGCGTTTCTGGAAAGACATTAATTGTTAATTCACCAATTGCTGACTGTTACCATTTCATAGTGTGCACTGTTAGAATTGATTAACCATCTGTTATTGGCTGACTTTTGAAGACCTGACTTTAAATCAAACTCACAGACAGGAAAGAGAGGCAAGGAGAAAAGGCTTGATAGTGCAGAGCCCGGTTTCAGTTAATACCACCCTGCATTAATTGGCAGTAACATGTTTGACATAAGTGACTGCTGCAAATCCCGCCCTCACCTCATGGCAGATAGGCCATTCATTGCTTTGTAAAGTGTAAGAAAAAGCACTTCATAAATACAAATATAAACACATTGCAAGTGGTGCTTGTAAAAGGAAGCAAAGACCTGGTTTCTGGCACATTGCCTTTTTACACAGCGAAACAAAATTGTTATTCAAACCTAACAGGGGTTTGGCCAATTTAAGAAGCAAGATTTATTGCTGAGTTTCCTTTACTGCTCCAGGATATGATTTCACTTTTGCAGAAGAAAAAGAGAGATCATATCATTTACATAACAAGGTAATAAATAAATAATTGGTTACTGTAGTTCCAAGTACACTTCCTCATGTGCACAGATGATAAAAACTGCATTCAGATGTTGCTGGTCCTGTTTCACTCCAGAACAGGGGATTTAAGACTGAAATGTCATCCTGAGCTCACCCCTGGTGCCTGAGTAAATGATAGTGACCTGCTGTGTGAATCGGCTTAGCAGAACCTTGCAGGTTAAAGTGCTCTTTGGGGAGAGGAAAGTCTGAAAACAATTCTGCCTGATATAGCTGTCAGCTCTGTTAACTCTTTCCAGGATATCACCTCTCCTTTAACCGCAGAGAATCCTGCAGACTAAATAAATGTTCTCTTTTCTTAGCAGGATACCTGGTAAGAAACTTTACCTACTACAGTAGATGCTTAAATAGAGAAAATTACTCTGCTTCAGATTGGCTTGACTGTTAAATTGCTCTGCAGCCTCTATCTTTTTCTGAGTTTATGTTTCTCCTGTGCATGAACATTTGTTCCTTTTCTTCTGACTTCAAGCCAAATTTTCTTCTTCTGTTTTTAAGGCTCAACTTCTTTCATTCTTGCTCCTCATATCTCAGCTTGGACTGTTTTCTTTGTTTGGAGGCAGATGCTTTGCTGATGTTATTGACACTTCTTCTGAGCATCTGGAACACATTAGATAAGACCAAAGATCTGTCTAATCCACTGCCTCATGTTAAAAAGCAGCTGGTACAGGGGTTTCACAGGAAGGAGCTTAGGGAAGATAGATTATTTATCTCACATACTTTGCCACATGCTGATATCTAATACTTAGGGATCAGATAATGCCATGAAGTACATGGTATTGTACTTTTGCCAAATATTTGGCCTCTTTCTCTCTAATCCTCTATCTGGTTTTGCTTGGCCTTTTGTTCTTCCTTTTCCTTGACACTATGTATCTTGATGTGTCTTGAACACTCACCAGCCAGGGCAAGAAGTTTGATGTGGTCCAGATTTGACAATGGTTGGCTGTAAGCAATTTCCAAAGAGCTGGGACTTTGTATCTACAATGGGAATAAACCTGCCCTGGCATCCTTCAGCTGCATCTCAACAATGCAAAAGTTTTAATAGTTTGTTTGGGGTTTTTTTAATAAGTAAAGTCTGCTTTATCAGGTCTGAGTCTTTGGTGGTTCTCTTTTCCTACCCTTTTCTCTGTAGCTAGCCATCATTCCTGGAAAAATGTCTTTTTTTTCTTTTTCCCACTTTTCCTTTCTCTGGAAAGTGAAAAAAATGTTTACTCTGGAGTTGAGCCTTAAAAAAACCCCAGAAAATATCTTAAAGCTGTTGATAAAATGATGAGAGCTGGCAAAGCTGGGACTCCTCTGTTGCCTTCAGAAAATATCTGCTTTTTCTTTTAATCACAGTCCTCTGTGATTTTTTTTCTTGATGTTTTGACTGCAGCGGGGAATTTTTGCATTGCATTTGCAGAGTTATCCTTTGCCTTCTTTTTTTTTTTTTTTTTTTTTTTTTTTTTTTTTTTTATTTTTTTTTTTGTTTTTTTTTTTTTTTTTTTTTTTTTTTTTTTTTTAAAGTTATTATTGGATTGTGTTTTCTTCGTGATGCTGCTGGCTTGCTCCCTTCTTAATCTCATCTTTGTCCAAGCACTTCCATGTTCCTTCTCCCCACTTGCCAGCTCACCTCTGGAAATACAGTCATGGCTGCCTTGGACACTAGTGAAGATAATTTCAACTTTGAAGATTTTCACTTAATTTTCTTTCTTTTCTTCTTTCCTTCTTTCTCTCTTGTTTTCTTGTTTTTCTTTCACCGACAGCAGCTTTTAGTTGAATAGGCAACATGATGAGCTGAAAATGGCACAAGCAGCCACCTGCTCACCTCCCAGTATGATTGCCTGCCATACAGGCTGTGAAGTTCTTCAGTTTCAACTGCAAGAGGCATCACACTACCAAAAACTTCACACCTTGTGTAGAGAAAGTGGTTTCTAAAATCCATGTTTTCAAAGCTTTATGAGATGGAGACAGACTTTTAAAATACTATAGCAGTGAGGACAAGTAACTTTGAGTTCTGAGCTTTACTCAGAGTTCCTTCATCTTTCTCAGGTTCATTTAGGCATTGGGCAAAAGTTTGATGTCAATCTGTTTGTGATTATTATAAATAGTGCCAAGGGTTAGTAAATGGCATTGTGATAGGCAGGTATGTAGTTTTGCCAGAAATTTGTAACAGGCTCTGAACACACAGGTTGGCAAGTGCTAGATATGTTACAAAAGCAGCAGCAGGTGGGAATGGTGTGCAGTAGAAACTCCTGGCTGACCAACTCAGCAATGACAAATGGTTCTGAGTTATTGATCTGTTTACCTGCCATTTTGGGAGATGTCATCACAATACCCATAGATTATAGCCTCAAGGACACTGTGCTGCTCCCTTCCCCTCCTCCTCCTTCTCCTTCTCTAAAAATGTTCCTTGATCTTCCTTACATTGTTCAGTCATTTCACAAGCAGTGTTGCTCATATCCCATGGTAATTTTGCTTCAGGGAGGAGATCTTTTTGATGCTATTACTTCCACCAACAAATACACAGAGCGGGATGCCAGTGGGATGCTTTACAATCTGGCCAGTGCCATCAAATATCTTCACAGCCTGAACATTGTCCACAGGGATATCAAGCCGGAGAATCTACTGGTAAGTGAAGATTCATCTTTCAGTATTGCTGATAACTTGGGAGTGTGTGAGAAAAGGTCTGCACTTCCTCCTTCCACATGCCTGCCAAGTTTATTTCCATCTTTTAAGTCACTGGTCTTTTAGTTTTAACCTTTGCATTGTAAAGTTCTCCTAAGAATAACAGCTGTCCCAGGAAGTACAGTAACATAAGGTGGTATGTCTAGACTGTTCCATGGGACAGAAGAGCTGAGTTATTCCTGGGATCACTAGAAGTAAACTTGTAGTAAACTGCAGGTAATTTCAAGCTAAGTGTTCTGTCCTCAGCAGACTATTCTATACTTCTGTCACTGCCTAAATAATTAGCAACCTTTTGGATTTACAGTATGATGCATGTAAATGCTGTGTCCTAATCATGTCACACATCAGAGCAGAGCCAGGAAGACACTTCATTGTCCTTCCCCTACTGCATCTCCCAAATAATCCTATAGCACTTTCTATTAAGCCACTTTCACAAATAGACAATCTAAATCTTTGTTTTTCTGACTAAATCTATATGAGCCTTATCCACTGAAGACTGAAAATCATACACTAGCAATTAGTCTTCTGAGAATTTTGCACACTTGAATTTAGCAGTTACATCCTCCACGTAGTTTTATTTCTCCTGAGAAAATAGCTTCTCCTGATTATTTCATTGTTTTGAGTTTTCACAAATTTGCTGACATGTTCCAATGTCAAGATTTCCCAATTCTCCGTATATTCTACAACTATAAAACAATGTTTGTAGAATCATAGAATATCAGTTCTCTCAGCTGTGTGCTCTCAACCATGACTTAATGCATTTAGTCCTGCTTGACAATGAAGAGGTTTTATGGGAAAGTTGACTCCAGCTGATACTACTAAACTTCCAGGCAGTGGGATTTTTACAGCTGAAGTTCCTCTAGTGGCAGGTTCTGGGTGAGGAAGTAACCTGCCCTCCTTTTCCAGCAACTGCTGAAAACACACTGGGTGGAAGTTTCACTAGACACTAATGATTGATACACTTTTCTTGGCCCTTTTGCTCCATTTTAATTTCTGGTGCTGATAGGTGGCTGCATGCAGACGTTGTAGCAATCCCATGCCAGGATTCATTAATGCTGTTCCTGGAGTGTGCAGGAGGGTCTTGATCTGGGACAAGCCTTGCTCTGCTGCTGTCTTGACTTGTCTGTAAATGCCTAAACTCTGTTGTTGTCAGAGTTAAAATTCTGGGGGAAAAGAGGTGGTCAGGAGGTGTGGGTAGGAGGTGAGGGCAGCAGGGCAGGGATTAGATTTGCCTGCTCAGCATTTCTGGTAATTACCCACTAATGGGAATGCTCACGTTGTTCGCATTGTAGCTGAATGATTTCTGAGTGACTTTTCCAGAACTGTGCATTGATTTTGAGACTGAGCTGTAAGGATGCAGCATTTAAGCTCTTGCAGCATCTTAGCTCTCAAAAACCAGGATTTGATTCAGAAATTGCATTGATTCTCTAAGGTTTATCAGATCCTTGAAAGAAACAAGTGCTGCCTTAGAAGAGTGCTTTGGAACCAACCTTACCTGAGCTCTGACCCTAGTTCTGACATTGGCTGCCTGTGGCCTCAGTGTGGTTGAACCTTTCTGCTTTTGTCTTAGCTGTCAAATGGGATGTGTGGTTGCTTATGTCACAAAATTGCAGCTAACGTTATTTTCATTGCATTTACAAAACGCTTGAAAAATGCCACACGTGTCTCAGCATTTCTTTTGCTAAATACCTTCTGCTTGCCTTTTGTAGCCTGCCCTTTTCCTTGCAGCTCTTTAACCCTTCACCTAAGTGGTCATGGCAGTATTTTTCCCTTGTTGTTGTTGTTCTGCTGTGGCTTTCCCTCTGCTACTGTCATGGTGCTGCACGTACAAACCCGGGCTGTGTTGTTATAGCCGGTTCTCCTGGCCACAAGTGTGAGAGCCAGCCCTTTCTCCCCCACCCTTTTCCTACTCATGGATTGTAACTTCAGGCTTAGAGGAGCATATCCTGAGGCTAAACAACCTCATTAGCAGGAAAAAGACAACAGGAAGGATGAGCAAGGCTGTAGAGTTGCTAGAGGAAAACATGGGGAGTGAAGGGGAACATGCTGCTCTGGAGAAGGAGATGAGAAGAGGATGTTCACCTGGAGCTGCTTTATTTCTTCTCTTACTGGCCCCTGGTAGAGCCTTTCCTTTCGCCTCCTCTGTCTCTTGTCATTTTTCCTTCATTCCAAACGTAAGTTTCAGGCTTAGAGCTGATGTGTGAGACCAGCTCTAGATCCTGCTAATGCATTTTTGTGTGTGTGAACCTGTCCTGTGTGCAGCACCCATACTTTTTTAACTGCTTAAATATTACATATTATCCTCAAGGCATGTAAAGTCCACCTAATGGTCAACTGTCCAAGAGTTTAGGGTGGGCTGAATACCTGTGATGTTTTAGCATTTTTGGTTTTTTTTATTCTCTTGGGAGTCTTCCATGTTTTAATTGGAACATTTCTCATAATTGTTGCTATTTAGAACATTTATTTTGTCAAGTCATGGGATGTCTTTATAGCCATATAATAAACCCTAGAGAACAACTTCTCTGACTGTTGCCATCTGCACTGATCACAAGAGCAGCTTAGAAAATACTGACAGTCTTTATACTAATAGGATACATATGGTGGCATACAATTATGTGTGGCTGCATTCAATTAGTGTAGTACAATTACACAGTTTTATAGCTTAGTTAAAACAGTGAAAGCACTACGTAGCAGGCAATTTGCACTAATCCCCATTTCTTTAATTGCCCTTCAGTATTTAAATGCAGAAACATATATAGCATTTATTCTGAATACCATGAGCGTTAAATTATCTTTCCCATTCCTTGACTGGCAAGTAACATACCACAGCTTCACACTGGGCTCTTTTTTATATGGATTTATAACAGGGTGAGGAAAAGTTACTTTCTTCATTTTTACAAGTCAACCGAAGTAATTTTCCAAGTAAAGTAATTCCTCGAAACAGATGAGGCAGAATACTAGAAAATACACTTTACCAAACCTCCTGCATTGGTAAATATTGCCAAGCAAACCTCTTCTGTAATTAATTTCTAGTATGGATGAGTCACACAAGGTGTGGCCTATTGAAGGAAGGAAGGAAGGAAGGAATGTTTGCTAGGTTAGCACAGCTCAGAGAGGGCTATGTAGAAAGATAACTGCATGAAACAAAATATGAAATACTAATTAGGTCAGATTCAGCTCTTGATCTGAAAGTGCACACTTTACATATTTCAGCAAGTGAATATTTAAAGCCCTAGTCTCTAGACTTTAATTAAAATTGTTGTTGAAATTAGATTTATTACTGCCATTTCAGAGAACACTTTCTTTAGTTTCAGGAACCAGATGTATTTAACAATCTGTGTTTTGAATAAAACCGTAATTGCCTTTTTTTTTTTCCCAGCGCTTTTCTATAAACATAACTTTTTTCTGGCTTAGTAGAAGAGAAATGTGAATCCATTATAAATTGCTGGTCCTCTTAAAGATCCAGTTAAATTCTTAAAAATAACATAAGGAGAGGAGAAGAATTTTGTGTATTCTGAATGTCTGCTTGTGGCTGTATCACCTGGTAAGCAGGGATTCAGGACAGAGAGGGGTTTTCTCTCTAGACATGACTAACATTAACAAACAAGAAACTGGGGGATGGGGGCTGTATAATATAACTAATTATTATGAGCTTTAGCAGATCTGTAGAAAACTGTGGTGAGAGACTTCAAGAATTTATTTTTGCTCCAAGTAAACTACTCAACTGTCCCATGTTGAATTTCTTGCATTTGTATAAGAAAAAAACCCCCAGATTTTCTTCTTAAAATAGTGTGATTTTGGATGTAGTAGTAACTGGTCAAGATATGTATATAAAGGATTATTTTGGTTTTTATTAGGAAGTATGATACCTACTATTTTTGCACAGTTTTGCTGCAAATATTTACATAATATCACTAGTGGTGATCCATACTCCATAGAGCTTTTGTTTGGCTCACAAAATAATAAAGTGATGCATATATATAATAATAAGGTCTCCTGTAGACTGTTTCCATTTTGAAAGGTGCTGTTGTAGAAAACAGTCCAAAATGGGAAGGAAGAACTCAAACCAACACATTGATTAAAGATGGATTTACAGTCTACTATTTAATTTAGATACTTTTTTTTTTGTTATTTTAAACATTTTTTTATTTGATCTAGCCTTCAAGGCACAGAAGTCATTATCTGTCATAAGCAGATGGTGGAGGATACAATACAGCATCGTAAAGTCACCCTAGGACATTACTTTTCAATGTTTGCAGGTTTGGGGCCCTTCTTTTGCTCTGAGCCAACTTTTAAAATTCTGTATTTTTTAGTGACGTTTCTAGCTTTTTTTTTTTAATGTGACTACATCTTAATCTCCCTTTGCACCCATAAAATCCCATGAAAGATCATGCTGCTGCTGTGTAGACCAGGTTTTAAGACAGGATTTTCACATATACCCATTAGCAGCCCTAAGTGCTTATGTCTCGTTGATCGTGACGCTACCATGCCAGTAAGAAACTCATTGGTGTGTAAGAGTCACCCAAGGAGAGCACAGTGTTTCTAGGGGAAATACTCCAGCCAGGTTTGTGTCTTGTGGCTTCAGCACACAGAGAAGAGCCTGGAACTGCTATCACTTCAGTCACTTTCGTATTATCTAAGTAGTTGAGGTTCCTGTGCAAACCTTTAAGCTCTCTGCACGCAAAATGAATGAACTCAACCTGCCTACACTGTGAACTCGGTAGGGAGTTGACGTAGGAAAGCCACTGCTGGAAGGTCATGCATTTGCTTCTTGGCTTTGGCACCTTGCAAGTGGTGTGTCTTTTGTTGGACAGGTAGTAACTGTATTCTGACTGTATTCTAGGGAAGTTATCCAAATTGTCTGTGAATTTTCAAAGCATGCAGAGAAATATGTTAATAAAGGTAAGGAGGAGAAAAAACCTGTGAATAAGAAGGAATATTTCAGGTGGTAGCAAGGGATTATACCACTTGCCTTGATGGTTTTGTGGTAAAGCTTTCAATTTTCCTCCTGATTTAGGTTTATGAACACCAAGATGGAAGCAAGTCCCTGAAGTTGGGAGACTTTGGCCTAGCAACAATTGTGGATGGCCCTCTATATACTGTCTGTGGGACCCCAACATATGTAGCTCCAGAAATCATCGCTGAAACTGGGTAAATCACTTGTAGTGGTGGAACATTGATGTGTTCTCAGTGGAGCACATTCTTCCCATTGTGCCAGACTTGAGTTCTTGCGGTTAAGGTTTTTATGCTGCCTTTGGTTGGCTATGATGCAGAATCATGGCTCATAGAGCAATTTGCATGGAAGGGATCTCTGGGGGCTATCTTACCCAAACCAGTTCAGAGGAGGCTGGCTTTGGAGTTACATTGGTAACCTCTGCCAGTTGTCGGCCTCAAACTTTTCAGCTTAACACTGAGTTACTAACTAGCCCTTTGCAGATACAGTGAAAGTAATTCTGTTCTCTAGAGACTGCTAACTACTATTCACTTAATTCTATTTCATTATCACACACTGTCCTCTTTTGGTTTGTTCCACAGAGTAAATGCCTGCTGGCTTGAGCAGCCTGTGTCACCTTTGCAGACTTCATGTTGACAGGCATCACTAACTCAAGTAAACTCAACTTGAATTAGTTAACTGAAGAATACAGCCCAATGTCTTCTGTGCACTCACACGTTCTGATCTAATGTAATTTTAAGATGTAAATGTAAAAAATATTAGATAGCAGAATGAGGATTGGTAGGTAGACAAAGTTCAGATGAGAATTTATAAGAAATTATTAATGATTCTGAACATGTTTCTCTGTTGTTGCATTTTAGTCCATAAGAATCAGGTGTCTCTAACCATGTCTCTCACACTTCTAGATATGGCTTGAAGGTGGACATCTGGGCAGCGGGTGTGATTACTTACATCCTGCTCTGTGGTTTTCCTCCATTCCGTGGGTATGGACTGACCTATTCAACCATCCTTATGTGAATGTTATGTGAATTGGTCCCTGTGCTCCTTTCACATTAAGCACAGAGATTCCCACTGGTAAAAGTTCTCTGCTCATAGAGTTTGATGGGTTTTTTTCTGTGCTCTGCACAGTGTTCTATACAAGCTCCATAAATGTCTGTGATTTTATGGTAAAATCTCTGTCTCATGTTTGTTGTTGTAGTTTAAACTTCACTGTATTGTGAAACAAGAGCCTTCATTACAGGTTCTGCGTGCCTTTGCCTGAAGTTTTAAATACACTGTGAAATAACCATCTTCTTTCATGGACAAAATTCAACATATTTTGTGGTTGGTAAAAGGTAATTAAAATGTAAGCCAGTTAATTAAGGACATGTCGGATATTTTATCCCCTCAAAGGAATTGCAAAGTTGTGGACAATCCTAAAGACAAGCAGAAAGAAAGAGTGCACCAAATGCACTGTGTTTTATGATCTTGCCATTACCACCCATGGCTGTGTGTTTGGGGCAATCAACAGCTTCCAAAAGCATACTAAGGCATGAGCAATTAAAAGCAATTTTAAGAAGTCTATTGAAACCACATCTGAATATAATTTCTCTTTGGGTTTTGTTGTTGGTTTTCTTTGGTTTTTACTTTACAGAAGTGGAGATGACCAAGAAGTCCTTTTTGATCAGATTTTGATGGGACAGATGGATTTTCCATCTCCATACTGGGACAACGTTTCTGACTCTGCAAAGGTGAATTTTATAGTTGATGCTATTTTCTTCTACAATATTATTTCCAGTGGGAATGCCTAATGCATATTGTCCTTTCACAGTGTTGTATTTGACATGTCTTATACATCTCCTGGTACACCTAAAAATTCCTCTGGGTCACCAATTATGTTTCATTTCGTTACTGTCTCTTAAACTCAAGGTGAAATGGACCCCATTCTGAAATGGACATCATATCTCTATATGATTTTTCATACAGCAGAGACACCAGCAGCCCTTGATTAAGAAAAAATTAAAGTAATTCACTTCCTATCTCAAAAGCTCCCTAGGACTGTGCTTTATATGTACTTATGAGGGAGACCAGGTACGAACCTGGAGCCTTTGAATATTATCTAATAATATTATGGGGAGGCTGATTTCCCTTATTAACTCCATTAGATATTATGTCTGTTGTTTCTTTCTGTCAAAGAACCAGGCTTCCCATTGCCTTATTGTTGCAGAGTGGTATGAAATACAGACTTGTTCTGGTCACAGCTCTTGACCTGCAGTCTTTGGTGTGCTAAGGCAGATATAATTATTTACAGATACAGACCTTGACAGAGTTCATTATACTTTCAGAGCAGATCAGGTTTTTTAACTCTCACCAATGCACTAGAGCAACAGTTTAACTCAAAAATTTTCTAGGGATCTGGCATTCACTGTAGTCATATTTTTAAATATATGTGGACAGAGACATATATATATGTGAATGTAAAAAAAAAACCTACATATGGTGGTTCTGTAGATAGGTAAGTGCTTACTTTCAGTGTTTCAGTCAGTTTACTTCTCAAGACCATCTGTGAAAAACTGTCTTCCTGTTTCCTTCAGTGTGACAGTGTTTGATTAATCACAAGAAAAAAAGTGAAATTTGGAGGTGGATGCAGGTAATGAGAGTAGCTCTGAATCTCCATTCTTTGGAGAGTTACATCCTGCTTTTACAGGTATGTGGAGGGTGATCAGGACTAGCATTTTAGCCTGCTAACTAATGAGGTTAATGAATGAGATACAGTCACAGAGTTGAGAGTCCTCTAAACCAAATCATTGTGTTGTAGCAGGCATTGTTTCATAGCATCAATAGTGGGAACCCTGCAAGTCCTTTGCCAGTGGGTTTTCATGCGAAACTCCTTCTGCCAAATAGTTCTGTCTAAAATTTCTGGTTTGAAGCCTTAGCCTACTTACTTAAGTTATTCTTGTAACAAAGAATTACCTGCTTTGGTGTTTGGTGATGCACCTTTGTTTGCTGTCATATTGCCATACTGTTTCCATGCACTACACTCTGTAAATAAAAAAATCTAGGTAATTGCAGAGAAAATCAGAGGATGAAAAATAATGGTTTTACGTGTTGGGGTCTTTTTTTTAATATCTTCTTGTCATTTATACCAGGGTTTAAAGTAAAACTATATTTGCTGGCTTTTTTTTTTCCTATAGAGGAATTGGCTTTTTCTTAATGGGAAGCTAAACTAATTTCATGGAACCATCTGTTTTGCACATTATGTATCAAGTGCTTTTCTCTTAAACAGTGGCTTCAGAACTGTAATTCATAGCTGTGTTCTAGCTTTTCAAGGTATTGTCAGATATTGATTTAAAAGTTCAGCTGATACTTCATCCATTCATAGTTTTTCTGTTTTTTAAATAATCTTAGTATATTTCTGCAGTCAGTAGTTCACTCTCTCTTTGAGCACTCCTACAAAGTCAGTTTAGAGCTCTTAAGTGAGTGAAATATTGATTTGTTCTTTAAAAGCATTCTTTAAATTTGACCCAGTATTCAATTTCTCAGGAACTTATCACAATGATGCTTCAAGTAGATGTAGATCTGCGATTCTCAGCCTTGCAAGTTCTCGAGCATCCATGGGTTAATGTAAGTATTTTCAGACTTGTAGATGCTTCTTGCAATTTGGCACCTTTGAGCTCTTTTCTGTCAAGCCCTTGCTATGCCTTTTTGGAAGCCAGGACATTCTAAAGATGCCACAGATTAAATTGCAAATAAGCTGGGTTACAGACTGATTTAGTGTATTGTGTACCTTGGAGTTTTCACTATTTTGTGTGTACTCAGCTACATTTTCTCTGAACTAGACTTTCAACAAATCTCAATCCTATTTGATAAATGTATATCTCTAACTCTCAGTTTGCAGATTCAGTGACACATTTTGCTCTCCTGAGATCAGGTGGACTCAAAAAATCTCACAGTCATGATTAAGAGTCACTGAAATATAGTCCATACTGTTAAGCCTACTTGATCCAGAATGAAACAGGGAAACATTTAGAATCATACTTAGCTTCTGATGGTATTTAAGATTTGTTAATTATTCCAGACTATTTAATGTGTTTTAAAATATTTGGATGACAATAAATAAAAATTTGGGACAATCTATATTCCAATTCAGAAAGGACAACTGAAAGAAAAGAAACACAACTGGGATGAACTGTGAAAAAAAATAAAGGAAGAAGAAATAATGCTTCTTTTTTTTTTTGTTGAAAGTTGGAGTGTGCTCCTCTCTGGGATACTCTTTTGTCCCTAAGCTGCTGTATCCAATATCCCTTTCTCACTAAAAATCTAAAAATTCAAATATACAGTCACCTCAGATACTAATTTTTTTTATGAAAGTGTCCTCCATATTCAGCGTAGCAGTGATTAGTTAAGTATTTACCAAGTACATGCTTTAAACTTGGAGGGCTCCCTTATTACCCAACCTATTTTTTCAAATTGTAAATGCTATTAACATGCAGAGCCCTTCTGTGATGTATGAAGAGTTCAAGGATCCAGGACAATGTCTGATGAAAATCTTTTAATTTTGAAGATGACATTCAAGCAGCTGAAATATTAATTTGCCTTGGTGCCAGGGGCTGTCCTTGGACATACAGTGTTCTGTCACAGTTTATAATACCTTATGGTGACTGAGGGGTCTCTCTGTCTCCATGGGAGGAGGACGTGTGGAGATTTCTGGAGTGCTGAAGAGGAAGTGACAGAAGTGACCGATCAGAAGCCACAGAGAGGCCAAGTCACCTGCAGTGTCACCCTGCACACTGCTGCTGAGATCACTGAAATGTCCCTTGCATACACCACTTCTGGAAGTGGTCACTAATCTTCCGTTTTTTCTGGAAAATATATTTGAAATGTTAATGCTAACCCCAGATACTTCATATTTTTTAATTGTTACACCATGATGTGTTTTAGAAAGCCATTTTAGTGTGATGTATAAAAAAGAAGAGGTGCAGCTCTTTGGCAGTAACCTGATGGTAGTAGTGTACAAGTGACATGAGGATCTGCTTCCCTGCTCTCAGCAGTACCTAGTGAGGATAGCAGGGGAGAGGGGCTGGGGGCTGAAGACTTTTAACACTCCAGAGTTCTGCTAGAACACCTGAGCTCTGGTTACTGAAGCACCTTGGCAAATTCCTGAATTTCTGTGCAATAAGTTAACATGCGGAACCCTTTGCCAGAAGATGGTGCAGAGAGCTGGTATAAATGGACTCAAAAGAGAATTTAATACATGATCCCATTGGTGCTTATTAAATGTCGCGGTGCCGCGTCTGCAGGTTCCTGGGTCCACAGGTCCGCGTACCGCGAGCAGTAGATAGTAATTGTCCCTGTTCGGTAGAAATGCCACTCACACAACCAGGCGTCCCCGGGTGGAGGGCGTCAGGGCGTCAACTCCCGCGACTATCTTGCCAGATGTCGGAAGGCGCGCGTGGAACAGATGAGGAGACTCACTTGGTGCTGTATATACCTCTGTTTATTGAGATGGGACACAGTGGTCTGGATAGAACTCTTGGCTCACAAAGTTCTTAAGTACTTGGTTGGCATGAACTAGAGGATGTACCAGAGAAAGTTGAAGATCTACTTGCTTCTATTAAATATACTACTTCTTAAAGAGTGACTGTGATGCACTATTAGAAACAACATGTGGTGATCAATTCATCTTTAGTCTAGCTCTGCTGCACTTGTAGTTTTATACTGGTAATTATTCTCTGCAATCAAAACCTGTTGCAGTTCTGTCTATAAGTAAGTGAAACAAATATTCTGTGACAATTCTGTAATTCCTTTTTTTCTGCTGCTTTTAACAACTGAAACAAATCAGTATTTTGTCTTCATCACTACACTAGAAATCATAAGGCAGATCAAAACTGCTTTTGAATTTTCTTATATCCTCCATATATTTTTTCTGGGAGGAAAAAATCTAGCACTGGGACCAGTTCAGGAAAGTGCTTTAACACATTCCAAACATTGCTCCCATTTCAAGACATCACACTGGGAAGCACTTAATACTGGGCATCAAATTAACTAGATGGCACTACAATCCTAGTTCACAAGGGAAGAAATAAGAACATGGCTGAGTTGAAACAGGTGCTTAAATGGTTCCATGAGAAAGGGCACTTCTCTGAAGTTGTCTGGGCAGTATCAGTAGATAAGCTAGTAGGGGCAGCTTGCTGATGCACAGAGGCAGAATGTGCAGTGTCAGATCCAAGTACACATGCCTCTGCCATTACTCACTGGATCAGCTGCAAGTTTGTCACACAGCATCCCGGGACCTCATTTTCCCTGCTTCAGGACAAAGAATTAATGCATTCATCCCTGTTTACAAAAGGCTCTGCAATCTGTGTTGTAATTACCTGAGCAATTATGTGTAAACTGTCTTTCTGAGAAGAAATGGCATATGGAATTTTCACCTACACTCCATTTTCACAGGTAACCTGCTTAAATACTTTTCCATCGTGTCAAATTCTGGAGTTTACTTTCTCTATTAGATTCAGCTGGGATAGAACTCACTACAACAGTTCCCTTATTTCAGTTTTTAACCTGTTCATAGAGTGTTAAATCTGCAGCTAAAATACTAGAAAGAACAGCTGGCTTGAAAAGCAGGCATGTGTTTTCTTTGACAATTTTAAGAAACATTTTCTCTCTTTGATCAAACCTTTGATAGAAGTGTTGTAACTGCTTACACTGTATAAAACCATTTTGTAGATTGTAAATAACCATTCTACTTTATAGCTGCTTATTATGTGATTACTTGGTAAATTGCTGAGATTCCTGGAATGTGCTTTGACAGTTTCAGTAGGAGCAAACTCTCATTTCAGTTTAAATTTTTGCTATAAAAATATCTGGATTCCTCTTGGAAACTGCAAAACTTGTTATGGTCAGAGTCAGACCAGTAAAGCAATTTCGATGTGAATAATATCCCAGCTGTTTTCAATTCAAAAAACCAAAACCTGAAAATATCTTGGCTACATGCCACTGCCACAGATGGAGATCTTGAATTCTAAATGCAATTCAGCAGCAGTTTTTTGCCCCCTCCGTGTCGTTTATTTGGAGTCATCTGTCCTATGCAGTACACTTAGACCTGGAAACAAATCCCCTACAGTTTATACTTCCCCTACAGGGATCCCAAATCTTTACTTTACCTGCTGTTTTGTTTTTGGTTTTTTGGGTTTTTTTTTTGTTTTTTTTTTTTTTTTTTGGGGGGGGGGTTGGGTTTTTTTTGTTTTTGTTTTTTGTTTTTTGGGTTTTTTTTTGCAAAGCCAAAGAATTATAAAAGGGGCAGGAAACTTGAGGTCTGGCATTTTAAACTTTGATGTTATTGATAACCTGAAACAAGTTACAGGACAAACTCATTCTTCTTTGTATAAGTAGTAAATGTTTCCTAATACATCACAGAACAGTGAATGCTGAAAGGGATGGCTTGCATTCTGTAAATCTTTCTCTGTTAAAATAATCAATATAAAATCTATGTTGTTGCTGCAGGAGGAAGATGGCACACACCAGCCTAAAAAGAATTAGAGAACCTGGAGCTTTTATATTTTTCCCTCACTATGTCTGCCTTGGAAATTTGTGTGCAAAAGAAATTAATAACCAAGCAATAAGGATCATTAAGCTAAACATTTATAAGAAAATTAATTTTAAAAAACCTTCCTTATTTTGCAGCTGCACTACTTTTGGTTACACCCTAGGACACTGCACAAAAAAAAAAAATTCCTTAGAATCCGTAAAGGAAACAGTGTCGAAAAGCTTTTCCACCACTTCTATTTACTCTAATTCCCTGCTGTTACTTGTATAATGATCTATTCATCTGATGCTTTTAGACCTGGAAAGTAAAGCTCTTGTGACCATCTTGTGAAATGGATCTAAGTGCTCCAGGGCAGTAGGAGTCTGGGAATCCTGAGCTTCATTACATCTTTATAACACTTACTTTGGGTGACAATGTCTCCTGCCACAGATAAAAATGCAAATATGAAACCAGTTTGTATCAATTACTGGAATTGAAATGAAAAGTATTTTCATGAGGCTAATTTAAAAAAAAACAAAACAAAAAAAAAAAAAACAAACCACCAAAACACCCCAAAACAAAAAACCAAAAATATGTTAACATTCCAAGCTGTTGGTATTGTCCGTGTGAAAATTCTGGGCCAGAGTTTTCAAACTCTTTTGACTGTTCAGCTTCTGAGGTGTGCACAGGAGAGCTCTTCTTTCAGACTATTAGCAGTCAAGATCTTTTGAAGCTCATGACTCTTTAAAGTTCCCAGATGGAGCAGCAAAAAATCACTGGTTGCCTTTAAAAAAACCTTGTGGTTAATGCTAAAGCTGAGATGAAATTCTGTGATCCTAACCCACAGCCAAAAGCAAAGACTTAAAATAGGGAAAAGGAGCAGTTAACCTCTTCAAGGTTTGACATCCCTCCCATTTCAGCAACCCAATGAAATTCTTGTCAGCAGTGTTTACACTGTTCTCCAATTCCACAACTTCACCTGCTGATTCTGATCAATTTGATATTTGATGGGTGTTTCTTTCACTTCTTGCCTTTTCAAATTGCAGAGCAGCTTATTTTGTATTTAAACAGCTGTCATCTCTTACCCTCAATAGCTATCCATTTTATTGTTGACTGAAGTAATTCCAGGAGCCAGTTAAATATATATTGATTTGTTTATAAAGCATGTTTGAATAAAAGAGAACTACTAAACATCAGGTGGCACCAACAGTAGTAATAAAAACTTAGTAAAAACAGAGGAATTCTCATATAACCCTATGCTGCATCTTAAATTGAGCTGGAAGGTATTTCATCTAAAAGCTGGAGCTCAAACTGTGTGTCTGTGGGCTGTTGCCACTGGAACTGTGGGTGTGGTGCTTTACCAATAAAATATGACCACAGTCTTGGTAACTATTGTCTTCTCTGTAATACAGTCTTTGGACAAGATGACATGAACGCCTGGCAGACTTTCATGTCAAGACAGCCAAGAGAATGATTTTATTTTCCTTCCCTCCTCTCATGAGGAGGAGTTCACTTTACAGCCTAGCTTTCTTCTGGGAAAGGCAAGGTCAACGGGAAGCAGGTTATTTTTAGGGGTCATATACCACCGAGCCAGGACTCCCCATTGATAGACAATAATCAGCTACTGGGTTGTATTGTTTTGTTTTGTGTTTCGCAGCTGTGTGCACTTGACCATATTTTGCCAGCCGAGACATTTTGTTAAGGGGTGAGTAAGGGATCTCTGAACACAAACTCCCCAAGCTAAATAAATAACAAACCCTACCAACATCCCTAAGATTCCCATACGCTCACTGAGCCCGTGATTTACTGCAGCAGCTCTGTAACTCTTTAAGGGCACTCATAATGTCTGAAAAATAAAAGAAAAACATGTCTGTCATCTCTCACTATTCTGATCTTACCTCATTTGCCTTTATTCTGCTAGGATTTTGCCTAAGTGGAGTTTAAGAATTATTTCAGCTGTTTATACCTATGCACACTATGCAGCACCACTTAGGGATGACTATGGCATGTGGCCAGTGACCTGATACTCTGTATATTTAGCCTGTTCTGCATTTTGTCTCCTATTCCATGTATTCTATCTCCATGTATTCTGCATATTTTTTGCCTGAAATCCTGCATATTCTGCTAGTGGGGAAGTCTCCCTGAGCAGTAGCTTTTTGCACATTTTTCAGGCGTAAGGATCTATCTTTTCTACAATTTCTAAAAAAACCTCATCTTTTCCTGGACTTGAATTCAGTCTGTGGACTTGCACAAAACCATAAACTCCATTCTTTCTGCCAGGGCTTCTGCTCAGCATGGAAGATGGCCTCGTGCCTAGGTGCAGGTATCAGGTTTGCTCTGCAAAGTGGGGTATCTCAGCTGGAAGGAGGAATGTCCTAGCCCAGCCTCTTGTTTTTCTAATATCTTGGATACCTTTTGCTTTTGAGGTCATTATCATTAAATTTATGAGATGAGTAAATAAACAGAATCTTAAACACATCTGAAATCCTCAGGCTTTGAAATATCAATGGGCATTAAAAAAAGTGGGTAGTGCTAATTACTGAAAGAAAATGATAAAAAATGGTAAGAAAAATGAAATTTTTAATAATTATTATTAATAAACACTACACAAAGATTGAGAAGAAAATATTACGTAAAGAAGAAGAGAGAGGCTGCTTGGTGCCATAATACATTCCTCTTGTAAGTACCTTAAATATATTGATGGGGACAATGATTGACCCATATTTTAATAAAAACATTTTGTAAACTTTTCTGTGTTGATGGGACCCATCAGAATCACCTCACAGTTCTTTCTTTTTTCACCTTTCCTCTCTAAAGTTTTATTTTGCTTTATTTATCTGCAGGATGATGGCCTTCCAGAGAATGAACATCAGCTCTCAGTAGCTGGGAAGATAAAGAAGCATTTCAACACAGGCCCTAAGCCGAACAGCACAGCAGCTGGAGTTTCTGTCATAGCAGTAAGCATCTGAAATACACAGATGAAACAAATTTATGTGCCCACCAGACAGTTTTGTGTTTATGACACCAAAAGAAACCAGAGAGGGTTAATATTTAGAGAATTGTAGCATTTAATTAATATCAGCATAGGTATCCTGCACAGCTTCTCCTTTGATTCTCCTTGTGAGTCACATTGTTATTTAACAGCCCTAGGAGGTATAACTGTACACACACTGCACAGTTCCACATATTACCAGAAGATCAGTGGACCTAACTCCAATGTAAATTCAACTATTTGAACTGTGGGATCATGACATTTTACTTGGCAGCAGACTCATCATATGGATTTAAGCCACGCAGAGACTGTAGCAGGACAGCACCACTTTAAAATGGAAATAGCTTCAAAATTTAACTGAAAATCTGTATGGCAGTCTAAGCCTCTCTTCTCTGAAGACATGAAAGAGAGCTATGATGCCTCACTGCTGCCTTCATGGTTAACATGAGTCTAGCCCCTTCAGATTTAGCTGGGCAGCAGCATTTTATTGTAGTGCCACACACAACCTGCTTCCCTGTCAGCAGAAGTATTTAATGGGGTAAAGACTTAATGGAACTTCTTGCTGCCTTCTGTCACATTGCAATTCCAGTGGAGCCATTCTAGGTTTGAACATGTCACAGTGTCTAAAAACAAAGCTTGGCCAAAATTTTGACCAAGCTTTACTGAGGTTTCAATGGCATCCTCAGTGGGGCATACATCACCTACGGTTGTATTTTTTCCTCACAGATGAACATGTGTATTACATATACATGGACACAGGATATATTCAGCATATGAAGAGGTTATTCATACTAATGCCATTGAATAGTAATGTGCACATCCTTCACATTTTTGATACATCTGCTTGTGTTTGTAAGCTTTCCTTTATTACTCATAGTAATGTGAACACTCCAAAGAGTCACTAAAAATGTGACATGTTAAACGTAACCATTCCCATATCAGATTACTCAGTGTTCATTCCCAGCTTCCATAAATTGCAGGTGGTGTGACTGCACATGTACACTTTCTTGTACTGTTTCCACTTTCATGTTTCTCAGCTCAGCCCCTCCAGTGTTGAGTTAAATCAGCATGAAATAAATTCAGCTCAGCACATGCAATCTGGCTCACAGGTGTGAAGTGCTTGTGCAGCAAAAGGGATACTCTCTCAAAGTTACTTGGTATAAGTACTTAAAATTTCAAGCTGTGCCTCTCTCATAATCTTTCTTTCCTCTTTCCTACCCTGAATGTCCTCAACATGGAAGCAAGTTGTTCCTCATGCTTTTCCTAGATTTTTTCAGTCATCAGCTAACATAGTCAGCATTTATTTATTTTCATTTTTAAGCAATAATTCTGCAGCAACTCTCCCACAACTAAAACATCACATACCCATTGCTCATCTGAACTGCAGGTATGTTCTTTATAGACTAGCTGAAACTGTGTTCCTATTGAATGGACTGCCAGCACGCTTGTCCATGAGAATTACTGCTCAGATGCTCCATGCTAATGACTTCAAAGCTTAAAAGCAAGAAATGATGCCTCTGTCCTCATCCATCCCTTGCCTCCTTTATTTTTTTAATTTCCCGGCCCTCCTCTTTTTTTTTTATTTGCCACAATTGCTTTGCCAAGGAATTGTTTGCAGCAGTTTAACACCTGAGTAATGAAAAAGGCACTGTAGTGAATCTGTCCACTGTGAAACAGCAGAAAAAAATGTGTATGATTAATTATATTCTTAATGGCTTTTATTTATTTTTTAGTGTTTGGAAATTTAACAGGTTATTTTTAGTGATCATCTCTGTGGGCAAACTTCATATCCTGACACAATTGATTGTGCAACTTGGCCTATGAAGTAGAAATGTTTAGAATACTTCTACATAATTCAGAAAGTGGTTTGATTATGGGAAGAGATGGGGAAGTATAGACCTCTTTAGTGTTTTGGTAATGTTTCAGAATGCTAGATAATTTCCATTTTATGAATAAATTAATTTTGTTTTCTACAAAAATAATTTAATATGTAAAAGAAAGCCAAAAGCAAAACAACAATTCTTTAAATGTTGTTTCTGCATTTGGAAGTCTATTTAATATACATTTGACTTGCATGCACCAGGGTTTTATGTTTGGGAATCTTCCTTTAACTGTGAAATCTCAAATATGCTAAAAATTAAATCCTATTAACAAAGACTGCTCTAGATTTAGAACTTTAAAGTATTTATAGATGCTGTAACATATTGTTTGGCACTAAAGACATGCACTAACTGTATTTGCTATAAAAATACTGGGGGTTTGTGCCTGCCTGTATGTTTACATACTTTTTTAAAGAGTGCTTGTGTATATAATATATAGAGTTGCCTTCTATATATTATATAACACACCTGTGTCTGTGTTTGTGAAAATGTGTTAATATGTGCTTATATTTCTATAGCTTACTTAATAGTATGAAAGATAAATATTATTATTTTGAGTATTCTAACTCTGTTTATGTACAGAGCTTGCTAATATGTGGTATTTAGTTAGTTTGTCCTCACATTGGTATGATATGATATTATATGCCTGTTTTCTCTGGTGGTAAAAAGTAACACACCTCAAAGATCTCAAGGAGTATTTACCATATGCACCAATTAAAACTATAATATGAAAATTATGTTCCTAAAAATGTGTCTCTGGTCAGCTTGACTGAAAGGAAGTTTGAAGCTACTTGTGTTTTGCATACAACTTCTGTGGCTACTGCTTCCTTCAGCAGTGTCCAAATTGCATTGATTCCTTTGGTTCAGACTTATGTCTGCTTTATTGTTGTGGTAATCTCAGTAAAAGTTGTCTCTGTCTGTCCAAGGCAGAGACATCCTGCTTCTCGTGCATGTGTCCAGACTTCAAGTTTGTCCACATTGGAAAGAATTCGTCAGTGTGGACAAACTACCCTAATGAACATGTGCATGCCTAGCAAAGCAGCTCCTTTGCTGATGTAGTAGAATGATTTCTCAAACAAAATTAACTCTACAAGCGAAGAGACTTTTCTGTTGATGCAATAATACATCATTAAAAGTTCTGCCAGAGTAACTATGTCAGCTGGGAAAAAATTTCCCTGAACCAACATAGCTTCGCCAGCAAAACCTTAATTGGAGTGTTAGCTTTTAAAACAGCAAGAGAATTAGCAAGTCCCTAAAAAACACTGCCTGCTGATGAGAGAGTATGTAGGAGAAATATCACTTTACTTGCCCTGTTCTTAAACTCTTGTCACAGGCGTTGACTACCGGTCTCTGTGGGAGACACTTTGGGCTAGTGCCCCTCAGTCTGTGTCAGAATGGCCACATCACTGTTAAGCATGTGCCAAAATATTTGCAGGATCATATTTCTCATACAGCTTTTCAATAGGAGCAATATTTTTTAGTTCTGTGATGGTGTTGATAAAAGGTACTGCAGTAAAAGCATAAAACCAGGCTTATATTAACTAGCCTTTTTAAAATTTGTGGGTAGATTTTATTATTCAGTCCTTTAAGGATATCAATTCCATTTATTTTGGTTTGGCCACAAAACAACACCCTTGTGGCTGTACCCTTGAGGCTTCAGTGACAGTGCTAGAGCGACTAAGAATGCAAATCACTTTTTAAGAATGCTTCTGCAATCCAAAGGTGTGCTGTAATTCCTTGTATGAACTGAGCATCGTTTAATATATGTCTTTGTCTGAAGTGTTAAATCTTAGCCTGTATGTCATCACTTTAGTCTTTTTCTCTGTCCTAAAAATGGCAAAAGTACAAGCACCATTGCTAATCTGCTGTTAAGGTTGTATGAGGTCTCTGTCTTGGCAATGGGAGTAAACTCCAGCTGGAGATGCAGAGTGAACAAGTAGAACAGAAAAAGAGAAAACCTGCTTAGAAAGTTGATGCAGCTCCCTTCTGCTTACAGAGTCCTGGGTTGGGGACCTTGGCAATGGGCAGGCAGTGTGTGGGTCATTGCCCAGCATTCTGTCTATTTTAAAATATAAATTACCAATGCCAAATAGAATTTTTAGCCATGGCATTTCTTGGGTGGTGTGGAGGAGAAGCCAAGCCTAGCCTGTAAGTTTTGCTTAAAGTCTTAAAGCTGAACTATGTCTGGGCTATCCTTTCACATCTATTGTCTGTGTTGTCCTGGGGTCATTGTCCACAGTTGAGTTTCTCATGGCAGGATTTCCATACCACCGAAATTGTTTCAGCTCTTGTTAAGGAGCTACTTTCCCCATTTTCTCTGAATTAATTTTTGGATATTCAGTTTTAGGGCAATATTTTTGATATGCTTTTTAGGAAAACATCCCTTTTGTGTGTTTTATGTGCAGCATACAAGGAAGCCAGTAGATGGCAATAGCAGACCAGTGTAGTTAAGCCAACACAAATTTAACTCTAGGTACAAGGTTCCCATGGTTTTAAACAGGAAACATGATTTAAATAATTCTAAATAAGATGAAAGAGGCATTGTTTTAACAAAATGGAATAAATTATTAAATTATACACTTGCAGGGGGGTCATTAAGAAAAAGTTAAATTTACAGTTAGTTCCTAACTCCCCTTGAAGTGGTTGGTACCTGGAAATGTGTTGAGCTTTGCTGAATTTAGCATTAGAAACTGTCATCAGTATTGGAAATATATGCCACACTCTTATTGAAGCACAAAATGGCCTTTTCCCTTCATAGAGCAAAAATCTGAAAATCATTGCAACAGTTTGAGAGCAGAGTGTCTCTGTCAAGATTTTTCCCCCCAAAATTTAGTGTAATTCAGCTAAATTATGTTTCCACCATCTGTTAGTGCAGCACAGAAGGGTTAGGGAGAAGAACACATTTTCTTTGTTCCTATGCACATGATTTTGCTAATGATAAACTAAACTTGAAAGATCTGTATTCCTTAAGTAATATCACCAGCACAATTTCCTGGACACAATGTTAAGTTCATTTCCATTTTGACTTTAATTGGTGCAATTTTAAACCAAATAGTTTTGTACTGTTATCTTTTTGAGCATGAGGTGTAAGCTGAAATGATAAACAATGTTATTCATGGCTCTGAGTAGTCCTACTCTCCAAGGTTAACGCATTTATAGAAATGAATTACCATGATTGATGGGGTATCAAAACCTGATTCTTTTCATCTTTACACATTTCATGATTATGAAGCAGTCTAATTTAAGCCTTGTGTAGTCTGTCTAGCCTGCTCCTTGTGATGGTTGCACTGCATTTAATTTTTTTAAAATTATTATTATTAAACTTCTCAGTTTAATTGCAAAAGATAATATTCTATTACTGGTATGTGCAACTTAAAAGGGCACAACTGTCTTTGGAGGTAACGAGATATTTCAGACTTTTAAATGAACGCATTATGCATTAACTAACCTATTCGCAAACTCCATTTTAGTTTGAATAAATTGGCTTCTAATTTGGCAAGACCAAATCTAGAATTAGTATCTTTTTCTTTTATTTCTTTACCTTATTTTCCTTTTTCTTCTGCGGTACGTAGCTTTAGGATGTTAGATAAGAGTGAAAGTGGAAACAGTAAATATGCACTAAATAAGGAACAGCTTGCTCTGGAGTCTGAATTCTCTAGCCTAATGTCGATCCACTGAGTTGCCCCATTTCTCTCTGCTCAGCTGGACCACGGGTTTACCATCAAGAGATCAGGGTCTTTGGACTACTACCAACAACCAGGAATGTATTGGATAAGGTATGAGATGGTGCAGCGCCAACAGTCAGTGTTTCCATGGCAACGTGCTGGCAGTCTCCATTAACCAGTTCCTTCAGTGGATAAACATGCTTTTTGATTTGTTATCCGGTCCATATGCTGCTTTATCAGTTTCGTTTTAATCTTGATTGAGATGCCACACCCCCTCATTCCCTTTCTTCACCCATCCCTCACACCCACATTGCCAGCTTTCTCTTCATCGCACATGCTCAGTATCAATCTCCCCTATAGTTAAAAGGACAGTGTATATAGAAAATCTGCAGATATGCTGAAGTACGCACCCTCCCCCTCCCTTCTGCTTGTTAAGGCATCTGCTTCCCCTGTGCTCCTGTTTCAAAACACACGGAGCAGCAACAGGCTCTCAGCATATATTTTCCTCTTTTTCCATGCAAGATGTGGAGCTATATACTGTCATTTTAAACCCACTAAACACAATCCTTACCTTAGATTGAACAATGCATTTGCATAACGCGGGCATAGAAACTCTCCTAAGTTCACTGAAATACAATGCATTGTATGTGCTGGTAAGCTTGTGTTTCTAACAATGCATTCCTTCTCTTTTCTTTTTAAAACCCTTCTGATACCTATTTATTTTTATTTGATTTTTTTTTAATATTGCATGAGTCTCTTGAATATATTTTTCTTCATTGTGTAACTGTGCCAGGGTTGTCGTTAGCTGGCTTAACCTGTATGATAAAATTGGGCTCTGGGTGGGAGGGGCTTTTTCTGGAGTGGGGGCAAGGAGGGTTCCGGGTCTGATAGCCCACGAGAGGCCCACACACCTCCTCAATAAATCCAGAGCGCTGGAATTTCCATCAAGTGGTTACTTGCTGTCTTTTTCCTTATTACTCACGAGACCTACATTTTGATAGCTGGAGAAATTTTTATAAGTTTACTGTGCGGCCTGTGTTTTCTAACACTGCCTTTAAGAATTTGTCTGTGAGGGGTTTGTAAAATCTCAGCAAAGTAACCACCTTAGCAAAACAGCAGAGATGGTCACTGTGAGTGTTTCCAGTAAAGTAAAACTCTCACCCTGGATCATTTCACCAAGTGCATGGATCGGACTATAGCACACTTTCCATAAAACCTAACAGTTCCCTGAGTGCACTGAGGGCTAAGTATTTTCTGATATGGATGTTCTGGGGAAAGAAAAACAAAACAAACCCAAACCCAAATTAAGCCTATTTTTCAGGCAAAAAGTAGAAAAGTCAATCCAATTCATGAGTTGAACGCTGGCTAGCCAAAATTGAGAAAGACTCACTCTGAGTGCTGGAGTGCGCAGCAGTTCCTGCAATTCATCTAATTCCACCCTGTCACCCTTGTGGTGGTGGCTGCAAACCCACTGTGACCTGCAAGGGCAGAGCAAAACCTGCTGATCTGTCTTGTCATTTGGCATCCTTCTTCGTGCTCCTTGGTTTTCGAGAAGGGGGACTGGGACCTGAGTGCCCAGCTTTGGATGACTGTGGGTTTGATAGTATTAGAAGAATTTTCTGCTGAAGAAGGAAAGATAGCATTTTCTGTCACACAGAACTTTGACAAAGAGTTGCAAATTTAATGCCTGCTTTGTAAAATGGTGGGGAAGATCACGTGAGCTTTATTAATTTTCCCGGAGTTTAATTGCTATCCATGGTCTGTTTACACTCTTTCTCTGATTTTTTTTTTTAACATTAAAAAAAAAAAAGCAAGCAATGAAAGTCTTTCCATTTGCTATACACAATATTTGGATCTTTTAAACCCCTGCTTCGGGAGCAGCAGATCACCAGAAACAGGAGCCTGTGAGAAAAGTGAACATCTCCTCAGATTGGCCTTGACTCAGTTTAACTGCATAGCCCAGGTTTTGAAACAAGCCATATGCATTTTGAAGAAGTGGGAGGGAAGGCTCTAAGTCTGCAACTTGGTAAATAAATAAAGCTATTAAAAAAAAAAAAAA
>VWZP01002845.1:2346953-2390788 GCA_013396995.1 Dicaeum eximium
AAAAAAAAGGTCATTTGACTAAAGCACTAGTAATGGCTGCCATCAGCATACAAAATGACACATCCCTGAATAATGGGCTGGAGCAGATGGGCGATAATCTCTCTTATTCATACATAAACTGCTCTGTTTTCCAGCTGGGGGCAGTAACAACAATGTTTATAATTAGGGTTTCCTAAACTGTGCACCTAGTGTGGAAAGGCAAATTGGGAGATCAGGGCTTCTAGGCATGGATGCTTAATTAGGAAATCCTCTGTGAGTGGGTACAGTGGACCAAGCACTGCCGTGTGTTTGGGCCTCTCTCATCTCCCAGAAACATGCAGCTGTTGTGGTGACCAAGGTTTTAGTCTAAATAAAACCATTTTGATGTAGTGTTTAGTTTTTAGTAGCGCAGATGCAAAGCATATGAAAAGGCTCATCAATTCATGTCTATAAAACAAATAATTTATCACAGGCACATGAAAATTAATCTGAATTCACAAATACAGCGAAAAATGAAACCATGTCTCAAGGAAAATGTACTGCTCCCTTTGTTAGTGTTAACCTACTCATTTCTTCTGCACTTCTCTTTTCATTTTTATCTGTAGTTTCCAGAAACCTTCTAAAATACTTTTAAATTTGCACTATTTCCTCCTTCAACAACCAGAAAACCTTGTCCTTTCTCTGCCTACAAGACTTCTGTTTTCAAAGTCCTTCAAAATCCTAATTTTTCTGAGCATATCTTGCATCTTCTTTTATTCCCTTTCAGTGGGATAATACATGCAGAAGTGACATGATTGTATAGATACAGCAGGAGTTGTTGTAGCTGGCATGAGCTATAATGCCTGGAAAATCTTTCACAGTTCCTTGAATGTGAGGATCAGGGAAAACACAGGGACCAAATCAGTAAATTCATTTGGAACCCAACTAATATATATATGTGTTCCAACTAATAAAAATTAGTTGGAACACATACATATATACTAATACAAATGTTGTTGGAACATCAGCCCTGCAATCAGAGGTGCAGGAAAGGCCAAGGCAGCATCAGTAGGGTACAAGTCTTGGAGGTCCCAGTTAAAACCCTGAAGATTGGGCTGATTCAGAATATCAAAGGAGCACCAGAGTGGTTGCATCCAACAGAATATTAGTAAAAAATGTCAGTATGTGTAGTATATATATTATATTATTATAGAATATTAGGGTGTATTATTTTCTATATATCCAAGACACTCTAGAAGAGCAAAATGGGCAAAATAAAATCCAGGAAGTGTATGGAAAAGTCATTAATGATCTATCTATATAATGACAATAGAAAGGAGATGAGTTACAATGGATGCTTAACAAAATTACCAATCTGATCAATATTAAACTCATAAATACTAGATTTTTTAAATACTGTCCTCATTGTCACAGTTAAAAATATATCTGAATAGCTCATTTGAAAACCCATAATTCCATCCTCTGTTTGGTTCCTAGTTCACTTTACTTTGCATCTGTCAAGTTACTTACACCTGTCCCAAGTGGATACAACACACTTTCAAGTCAAATGTTGCAGCCAGACATCTTGATGATGGGACAAGGAAGCGGGGAATCAGGCTTCCTATCTGTAAAGTGCCATTTTTAATAACATAAAACACTCTGTAAACTGAATATTGGTAAATACAGGCAGATACCTAAAATAATTTAAAATCTCTTCTCCCGATCTTTGAGTAAAAAACCCACAACTGATTTAGAAACTATAAATAAAATTCACTCATGCAAACAACTTGGCACTAACTCTTTTCCATGTGTAATTGAAACCAGCTGAGGAATGGTGTCTCTTGAAAGGGGCATGTCAAAGAGTAAACACAAACTTAAATACAGCAATATGAATTCAACAATTATGTATATAGAATACTTGTCTTTGTGTTCACTCAGCAATATAGTACAAAGCATCCATCAAATCGATTTGGTTTTCTTTCTTTTTTACTTTCATTTTAACTAAATTTCATGCCAGAAGTTACATGGTGTGCTAAAGCATTGGGCTTTTGTATTTGGAGGTCTGGGTTCAAATCCACTCGATTAATCCGTCCCCTCGATGTGGTCATTTGCACGTCTCCAAATCACCGCGTAACTTGACTTAGTTATACCTTGTGCCTGAGGGACTAAAAATACCATGAGTGTCTCACTCCTGGACTGAGGTGCATTGCTAAGTTTGAAGTACTCTCAAAAATGTGTCTTGATTCATGAATCAATCACACTTTTATATATATATATATATATATATATATACATATATCTAGTGCATATATAATATATATATGTATATATATATAACCTGAGAAACCCATGGAAAAGAAATTTTAAAAAAGATGAGACTGAAGGGCTGCCTGGCTTGTGCCACAAGCAATGTTTAATGGTCATTTTTACACCAAGGAAACCTGTCAATGTATAAAGGTCACTAGCCAGAAGTTTAAGGAAATAAGAGAAACTTATCTAGGTGTGAGCATTTAAATGTGTGTATAAACTGTGGATATAAAAGAGTATCCTGGAAGAAAAAATACCAGTGTTTCAGTATGTAGATTCATCTAATTCTACAAACTCAACAAAACTTCACGAAAATTGCTAACAAATTGCAAGTATGCTCCTTCAGAATAAAAGCAAGCAAAGGGAAAGGTTTCTTAGATTAATGCGTGAGCAGCTGCATCCCCAGTTTGGTCTCCTGGCTGGTATGAATAATGTATGGACTAAGAGGCAAAATGCACATTAATGTTCTTTTATTAATGAAACTAAAATACATCTATGTTTGGTGGCCAGCAGTAAATTAAGACAAGTGAAAAGAATAACAGTCACTGCTCACTTTCATAAAATTCAGTTGCTTTAATCCAGTAATTACTGACCTGACAGAAAATATCAGCCCACAGCTAAAATAAGGCTCTTCCCATTGCAAATCCACCACGTATATCAAAGTGGTTGTAGTTCTTGAAAATCTGTTCATAAGTACACAGTGCAGTGTTTTTGAAGGTAAAAATAGATTTGCATGGCTCAGGAGTCGTGTAACTTCAAGTGGTAGAAATCAGGATGAAGACACTCCTTAGGAAAAATCCTGGAAAAATGCTAACTGCACCTTAATATGTCAATGACAGAAACAATGATTTTAAAATAATGCTCTGTTACTACAAATTTAATCTATCTCCAAAAATGGCTTGGTAATCATTTGGTACTGGGTGTCAGGATTACTAAATGTTGATGCAAAATACGTTAGTTCTTAATTAAGTACTTCAGACCCATCACCACCAAATTATTAGAAGCAATCCACTTCTGCTGGATAAGAAGCTCTGTATTTTCTCATATGGATTGCAGGAGGGCAGTTGCATATCTTAAATAAGAATGCTGTCTTTACATTTTTGTTGCCATTACGCTCATATAGTGCTTAAAGTTCTCAGTCTCTAACATAGAACTGGGAAAAATAAAATGTCAAAACGTGATAATGAAAATCTGGGATTTGCAGCCCTGTGAAGCGTAAGTGCACTTTAGATCCCTCTATTATTTATTGAAAGAGTGGCTTGAAGGAGAAATGCCCTGAAAATCCATAATGGACCAGTGAACCACCCAGATGAGCAGCAGGTGACAGAATGCATCTGTTAAACCGAAGCAATGTGTATAAGAGGCCTTTGTCACAAAAACAAATAATAATGAAAAAGCTGATTTTTTATAATATGTCCATGTGCACAAGAAAGTACAGTAGGTGAAAATCACACTTACAAAACACATGCAGTCAATACTCATATGTATCTATCTTACCACCTTCTCTGCATTCCGAAGGGTGCATATATCATATTTTGAAATTCTTTCGAGGTAAAAAGTAACTGTGACATCATTAAATGAAAAATAGCATTTTTGCAGAATGCAGAGCCACAATACCATCAGCAGTGTATTACACACTGGAAGTGTCAAATGTTGTTCAAACATTGGGCAAAATGTGCCTGTTCTTGCAAGTTCTGTAGGGCCTGAGCACTCTGTTTGTGGCCAGAAGTGCCCCATTTCATAGTTCTGACATGGTAAACACTAAACATTAGAATATGACATGTGTATTTTTGCTTTCACTAGATAAATGCTGACCTCTTTGACTCTCTGTGACTTTGTAACTTTTTATTCAATGAACTCTTTGGGTGAGAGAGGCTCTGGATATCTCTCAGCCCAGGAGAGCAACGACAATAATGCCCTGGGCTCTAGAATTATGTCTTTTCAAAGACTGATGAGATCAAATCCAGGGCAAACACTCTATAAAAATGTAAAGAAAAACAGTCCCAAAATATCTCATGAAGTTTCTGAAGAGCTAGGAAGCCAGAAATATTTGGCCCTACAAACTACAGCAGCATAAGGTGCTAGTTTAGGTGAGACCATCAGGGGGGTTTTGCTTAATAGCTTTTATTATTGAGGGAGTGCTTTTATGTATATTTAAGCAAATAGATTTAAAGAAGAATCTCTAAAGCTTTTCCAACAATCATAGAAATATAATATCTTGGGGTTTATTTTTACAGACATCTTTGAAAATATGTTCTGGTACCTAGTTATCTTTGTTCTTTATAAAAAGCAATATCCTAAAACTGACAATTTTCTTATAAATTCCCTTATGTGTAAGTTATATAAATTTAAATACCTTCAGGTTTTACATATACATTTGCCATTCTCATATAGTAGGTTTTAAAAATAAATTCTCAGTTTAATACAAGTATTTTTATTTATTCAACAAGAAATGTTTAAATTTCTCAGGGGAGACTATCTATTACCACAGGATGATATGATGTGGTTTAAACTTTAAATAAATGCTTATTTCCTGTAAGCATAAAAATATTCCTCTAAATGGAAATCTGTATTTTATGGAGCAGTAATATATGCCATTCTTTTCAATTTTCACACAAAATTACATACTGTAAGCAGTATATTCACTGTTTGTAAAAGATCTAGGTATTCTTCTGTTTCACATTAAAAATAATCAAAAACTTGAACTGAATTGGTTCAAGGCTAAGAAACATAGAAGGCATTGAAAATACTAATTAGAGCTCTTAACCAAAAGATAGCAGTAAACAAAAAGAAATTGGCAGATGAAAAGTGTTGGATTTTGTAGCAATTATTATTTAAAATATAGGAATAAACTTATCAAAGTGGATCATTATACCCCTTTAAAGTAGTACTATATAGGTTCTAGACACAGAAATACTAGTTCAGCAATATAGCCTAACTAAATCTGTTTGCTATAGTAGTTCTGTACTCCCATCCATCCTTCTGTCCCTGTTACATCATTATTGAATGCTGGTTGCATTATTTGAAAGCATGGATTGCTGTAATGCTATTCTGCACCAGTATGATGGATTTAGTTTTCATTTTAGTCTCAAAAATATGTTGGCTATAAATACATCTCTGCTCTCCTATGAGGCTCACACTGTAACTGGTAAATTTTCTAGAGAAATCAGTCATGCATATCTTAAGAGAACACAATAAATCCTTTGAAGCAGAATCACCTTTTGTCTGCATTCCTTTAAATAGACTTTTTCATTATAAGGACAAATTTTACAAGCCTTATGAGTAAAACCTATTCTTTGCTTCCAGTGCCATGATCAGACACTTGGTTGCATTTTGTATGTCACCTTACTGGTCACCTGCCTTTTCCCATTTTGCTTTTTCCAAAACAGTCATGGGTTGGGATTTAAGGGGGCAGCCCTTCTTCAGAAGCAGCTAACCATGTGTCAAAGTGCTCTTGCTGAATCAAGGCCATCCTGTTGAACTTATAATTGTACAGTGATTTCAGGGACTGCAGTCTACGATCTCATAATCAAGAAGACAGCTAAACCCAGTCCTATGCTTGAAACTGATAGTCAAACTAAGGCTACCCTTACTTAGGTTGAAGTTTCACGTCATAAATGTGCCAGAAAAGCAGAAGAAAGAACGTAGCTAGAAGTTACAGCCATCTTATTGAGAATTGCATTCTCAACAATGGGTGAATGGTCAAAAATTAATGCCCATCAAGTAAATATTGCTCTTTCCCATTCCTGGATACCTTAACTAGACGTGGATAAAATTAGTGAAGTCTTGAATTCAGTAGACCTTGGTTAGCAGAAGAGACAGTGTGATCAGGCTAAACAGGTCTTTCTGTCAGAGCTCTTCAGTGTTCTCCCTAAGAACATCCATTGAGCGGCATGATGTGTCACGGAGCTGGGCTAGCTCCCTTCAGTGTTTGTTTTTCTCTCTTGTCTGACAACTTCATCACAATCCATCTTTGTTAGCTGATTGCACTGACTTGAACACGGGTGAGTGTGTATCAGCCTTCATTAGGTCAAATCAAAGACAAGTGTACATCTCTGCCTTGCCTGTAGAAACAGATTTATACTTTGAGAAGGGTGGGGGGAAGGTCACTTGGTATTTGGCTTGAAATTTGATCCTGTTAAAGGATGAAATTAATAACATCCAGAAAAGAACATATGGCATCCATATATATGGCACTGTATCTGCTTGATGATGTCACACTACCTCTTAAGGTTTGGGAAATGCACTTTTTAAAGTGTTTAGCTATGTTGTGGGCTCAACCTTTCAGACCTGACTGAGACAGAGCAGGCTTAATTTGGTCTGAACATTTATTATCCCTGGTATTTGCAGGCCACATAAAACCTCATGGTTTTCATTATCTTTGCATTTCACACACAGCCTAATTTCATTTATTCTTATTTTATGCCCCTGCCAGACCACCGCTCTTGATAAGGAGAGGCAGGTTTTCCGACGAAGACGCAACCAGGATGTGAGGGGACGTTACAAGGCTCAGCAGGCTCCACCTGAACTCAACTCCGAATCGGAAGACTATTCACCAAGTTCCTCCGAGACTGTTCGCTCACCTAACTCACCCTTTTAATAAAACACTTTTTCTCAAAAGCCTTGGCTTTAACCCTTTGAGACCCTGAAACTGCTTCAGGCCTGTGTGGAGTGAATACAGCTGGTCTATCCAGCAATAAACGCCGGGCTGGTGGAACACAAAAGGGTCCTCACAGAATCTTTGTAAGAATAATTTCCTAATTGATTGAAATACTTGTTCTCTGTTTAGATTGCAACTTGCTGCTAATAAGATCCTCAAAGGGTTAAGGCTATTTTGCTTTTCTATTTAAAGATAGAAGCAGTGAATGTTTTCATCAGTGGAGCTAGGAACTGCAGTATGTAATTTTAGCACATGTTAACCCTCTGAGTAAATGATCACCTTAAATCTTGACAACCCATATTAGGGTTTTATTCTGGCTTTTTTGCTTTTATACGCACATATCTTTTATAGTATCCTGAAGTTCCTTGCCTGTTTCTGGCCAAAAACATATCAAATGTACTATTGCTTAGGAATTACAAATATAGGCTTAAAAATGGAAATAAAATTAAACAAATGGTATCTTCTGCAGCAGCTCATTCCAAACCTGCATTGTATTTCCACACGGAGTGACTGTTATTGGAGGATATGATGCAGGGTTAAATGGGAAATTCAGTTTAGGGCATTCTCATGGTTTACAGAAGATGACATGATGATGGCCACAAAAGATTGCTTCCATATAGTTTGCTGCTAATGATAATGTCGAGTTTTGGGAAATTGCTTGAGGACATGTTCTGCCATGTAATAGTATATAATGATCTAGTTGAGAAGTTCCTGGTTCCTCTGCATCATGTTCAGGAATGTACAGGCATCCTCTGGGCATGACCTGGTTATTCTGGCAGAGCCATTTAAAAAGATTAACACTGATGAGCATTACCCTTTAAATAGCTAGAGTACTTCTAAATCGGGGAAAATACAAGTCATTTAATATATATGTAAAGCCTAAACTGAATTAGCAAAAGTTTTGTCTTTAGAATGGAGAAACTAAAAATGATTCACCAGTTTTATTTGTAATATTTAATAAAATGGGCATTTACACAGAGTATATATATATTACTGATTTGTTAAAACCTCAAGACAACATTATAGCTTTTTATTTGACCATTATCATAAAGTTGGCTTCCACAGAAATATTACAGTGTGTAGACTTTTGCTTCAGATGTGATAATTTGAAAAAAAAAAAAAAGATGGCTCAGAATTTCACTTGAATGAAAGAAGCAACTTTCAAAATCATGTTCTAAAATAAAAAACATTGTGAAATTTATAGTTTCTCTTATTGCTCATATGAAATGGAAGTTTTCTCCTCTAAAGTTTAAGTTTTCTCACAGTGTTTTTTAAAAGTCATGTGGTTTCCTCTCTCGCTCTCTCTTTCTCTCTCACTCTTTCTCTCTCTCTCTCTCTCTCTCTCTCTCTCTCTCTCCCCCCCCCGCCTTACCCTATATCTCTCTTTTTTTCTTCCTTCCTTTTTCTTTCCCATTGTACAGCCAGAAGTATCAATATACTACCCAAAATGACATGCAGATATTCTCAGCTTTCCGGGAAGTATAAATAAATTTTTCAGGAACAGGGCAAGTTGCCCACAGTATCATTCCCATTCTGCGGGGTGTTTGCTCATGGAACTGTCCGTGTGAGCAGTGGTGGCAGCCAATGTACACCTGCAGCTGGTGGGGGCTAGTGTAAAGCTCTGTTGCACTTCTAGGTGGAAGTATCAGTTGAATTGTAGTTCAAGAAACATTGGAATTTTGTTTCTCCATCCTACAAAGTGTATCTTTCATTGCCTCAGACATGAATATATATATATTGAAAGCCCTGAAGACTTTAAACACAGGAATTTAATCTTGTGGATCTTCACACAAGTGGTATAAGTATTTCATATAGAATTTTTAAAATCCACCCGACACTGATAATTTAGAAGTGATATATTTAGTAGAAACTAGTTTTCCAGGCTTCCTGGATAATACAGAGAGATGAGCATTCCAGGTTTGATTCATCTCACCTGACATGGGCACACATTTTAGGCAGGGCTCATGTTTTGATTAAGCTATTGTCTCACTCCATCGACTGTAGAAGGAACTGCTGGTGGGATCTTACATCAGACACCGACTTCAGATTATGAGTTTACTAGGAAGTCATCTAAGCCGTCAGGAGGCTGATCTCTGAATGCATGTCCCTGGGCAGAAGGCCTGTGTATGGCCTCAGTTACTCTGTCTGGAACCTGTGTAACAACATTTTAAAGCAAGGGAAGCAAATAAGAGAACTCCATTGGGGCAGGAGGTGAAGGGACAAAGGAACTGGCATACAGAACTTCTCAGATTTTAGGTTTTGGGAAAGGGTTGTATCTGTGTGTCAGATCCTTCATTATAACCATCCAACCATCAACTCATTGTGGAGAGAAGATGCTCAGTAGATATGGAACAACCACGGCCATCTTAACAGTTGTGCATTTGTAACTTTTGGATGGGACAAGGATTTTCTTTTTTCCATAGGATCAAAACTTCAGTCAGGATAAAGCCTTCCTTGTCACTTACCTACCCTAATTTACAGTAGGTCAGAATCTGGCACAAGTTTGACCAGCACTGACCTTCTCACATTTTGTCACAGCCTTCCCTTTAGAAGAGATACAGCTCAGCCATGTAAATGTAAGACATACATGTGGTAATAAAAAAGTGTCCATTAATACCACATGCTCCTTGACTATTGTGAAAATTTGGCAGTCTTAAAGCAAAGGCCAATGTTCATTCTTCTTAATTAGAGAGGGAAGTCAGAAGAAAAAAAAAATGTGTTTCACCTTACGCATGAGAAATACTATTCAAAAACCCATCTGGGATTTTCCTATCACCTTTTCCTTGCATTGGAATACAGGGTTATCATTAAAATAAGATGTTCGGCTCCTTCATCTTAGACCATCTTGTATTACTTAAAATGTATATAAAAATAATCCTAGGTCCTGAAAATCCTACTCATCCCCAACATCTTATGTTTATGATTGTTGGTTCATGTTTTATGAACATAACTATAAAAATATTTCTTTAAGTTATTTTTAGGTTTGCGAGAGACTGGGTTTTAAATTGCTGATATCCTATTTTAGGTTTCAAGGAAAGATATCTGAATATTTGAATGGTTCCAAAAGAGTTTCCAATTAAGATTTAAAATATATCCATATACCCATAGATATATATTTTAATATATCCCTATATATGTATATATATTTATGGTTTTTTGGAATTTATAATAGTTTAGGCTTGTTTGGCAGTGACTGCCATTTTTTTTAGTCTAACCTCTTAATTCTTGGGATAAGTGAAGACAGAATATGTGGCCCTATAAATATTTGAAAGACCAATGAAAAAAAGAAATCAAGCATAGTAGACTATTTCTAATGTGATAATCTGGGAGAGCAGATAGCACAGTGTGGCCATTTTACTGTAATACAGACCAGTCCTTCTGACTTCTTTCTTCATTTCCCTTTTGAATCATTGGCTGGTATTGCTGCTAGATGTGACAGCAATTGTTTTAGTCAGCAGAGATGGATGGCAGTTGTGGTAGGCACCACCTATCACCAAGGAGATGGAGACGAGCACTTCCAAAGGGTGGCTCAGGTCACCTAATGTTTGGTCTCTGGAGATGCCTGACAGCCTGATCTTCGTATTAGCAGGAAAGTAGAACAGGGTCACTTCCAGCTTAATTCCTCTCAGTTAAATATAAGCGAGGATAATGTGGACTTTAACCTAAGTGTGATACTCTAGTGAGCTTACATGCAGTAAGCAAACTTTGATGTGAAAATGTAGCACTGGATAGCACAGGATTAGCTAAAAGGTAGTGAGCTGGGATTCATCTCATCTAGATATATCTGTCTAAGAGTTAAGCATTTAATATAAGGCAATACTCTAAGCTTCCCATATAGGTGCTAGAGACTGGTTTCTCTAACAGATAATTAAAATTCTAGGATGGATTAATCACTCGTGAGATGAGGTGCCTAGCCCAAATATATTTAGAATATGATTTTATTAAGTCATGACATATAAATAAGTATTTCTGTAAGTTATAATTTTCATAGCATTAATGTACAAAAAATCCAGAATACTATGGTTCTACTCAGAGGGTTAACAGAAAAGCACTAGGCATGCTGATTACATTGGTGTATCCAAACTGCTTTGCTTTTTTAGCCAGTGTTTGCTGATTTTTTCAGAAAATTCTTGAAAAAAATCAAGTTTGAAATAATTTAAGTGTTGTTGTTTAAGGAATTTCTATAACCAAATTAATCTTATTTTTAGCTCAAGTTATCACAGGAATAATATGTATCGATGCAGTGTAAGTCTGTAGTTACCAATTTTATTAATTCCACAAGTGATTCCAGAAATCTCTCTTTTTTTAAGTACTTATTATAGAGCTTACAATGGTGGCATAGGTGACTGAGACTGTCTTTCTTATTGGTAAACAAACAATATTGTAATTTCACGAAAGTCCTAAGAATCAGCTTTTCAGTTTGGTAGTGTACTAGTTAGGGGAAAGCTATCTCATTACATGCATTGTGTAAATCATCTTTGTAGATGAAGATTGTTCATATTAATGAACACTTTCTTTTTTCCTTGACATTGTAGCAGAAACTGTTTACTTGTTAATGAACAACCAATACATTAATTTGCTTCAGACTGTTAGAGGGGAAAGTGAGATTCCGGTCATTGACAATGTTATTGCTTTACAGTAGCCCTCATCTAATTTAAATGTGGTGCATACTAAAATAAGCAAAGCCAAACCTATGAATAAACTCCTGAAAAAGCCTGGTGGGTCTTTATTCAGTTGGGTGCTCACATACAGTAGCATGTGACAGCAGGAAAGCTTTCAAGAATTGTTGAAATGAAAGCGATATATCCACAAATAAGAGCTAAATTGCAATCCTTTCCCTATGGGGCATATATGTTTGAAAAGAAAAAATAAAGAAAAGAAAAGAAAAATTGGCTCAGAGGTTTGCAGTGGTACTATATTACCACAGGGCAAGTACATTAAATCATTGTTATTTGCTAGCCTGGGGTATATGTTGGAAAATGGCATCTTTTTTATTTAGTTTAGATTGTGGGCAGGGAGAGCTTTCCTAATATTATTGCAGTGCCTGCTAGTGCTGCCATGGTTAAGGCTGTGTTAGTATTTCCATTATAAACTCTTAGTCTCAAAGGTTTTTAATTCAATTGTAAAAATTTGCTTCAGGCAGAAACTTGGCATACAATTTTTCAGCTCAGAGTGGTTCTTTTCTTAAAATATGAGAGGCATCAGCTTGACCTCTTCAACATTTATTTTCTAAGTGTACACAAACATTCGTAGACTCAAAGGTGGTTTTTATGCAGCTCATTTCAGATGTGTCACGTTTTCAAGCATATCTCACAGGTCTTAACTGCAAAGGTGACAGCTCAGAACTTTTGGGCATTTTGAAAACCAGGAACAAAACTCAGTGATCAAGAGTAAAAAGGTTCCACATGTGGAAGAGTTTTATTTTGACGTGACAAGCATTTAAAGTTTGCACAGTAACGGGTATGTATATGCCCTGCTGAGTGCTTGTGTAATTCCTAAACCCATTAGTTTAAGTCATTCCACGTAGAAAATGCTAAATATGAGTGTGCTGAATTTCCCTGTAAGACTGGGAAAAGAAGCAGTTTTATCTTGTGTTTTATAGTAGCACCATGGACAAAGCTGACAATACACCAACCAAAGGGGTCTGGGAACAGAAGAATCAAAAGGACATGTTTTCTCTTAAGGGGAAAAAAAATCATCAGAATAAGACAGAGTTGAAAGCTCACAATGAATAAGATAGGTATCAAAAGCAATTTTAAAAGCCTAAGTATGGAACCATTTGAAAACTATAAAAGTGCAAGGGAGCCATGCAGTGTAGTGAATCCGTGTGTGGAACCAATCACCTACTAATCTGGAGCAAATTTACAGCTACAAACAGGCATAATTAATACACAAATCAAACACACCCAGCAGCAGATGGAATTGAAATCCTAGTTCTTTTAGCAAACATAATGCAGACCTTTTCCTCATATATTCACTAAATGAGACCGTGTGTAGCTGTTTGAAGTAGTGTTGCATACAGGCTAGTGGGGAAATTGGGTGTTTAAAAAACGGCTGCAAATTAATTGCTTTTAATAGCAATTCTACCTCACTGGGTCCTTTGGGGAAATAACAGCTTTTAAAAAGTGATGTCTATGCATTTTATATTTGTGTGCATATATGCTTGGACAGCCCATGCCAAATGGCTTCAGTAAGAATTGAGTTGCTATATTGAGGTTTTGTGTTTCCTGAAGTTTTCTGCAGCAGGAGCCAGAGGAAGGGACAAAGTCTCCATGGAATAAAGAATTTGTGGATTGATCCACCTGTAATGGAGATGTCTTCCTAATCTTTCTCTTAGTGGTCAACTTGAGTGATAAACCACAATGCTCAGAAGTATTCTGAATGTATGTCTGGAAGTATTCTCCCTACCTAAGTGTGTGGGAAGGGGACGCTGGATAGAGCTTGGCACCCATTTTCTTGGCACCCGCCTACAGTGCTGCACATTTTGTCAAGCCATGTGTAAATATCAGGTTGGGAAAATAACTGTTTGCACCAAATGATAGAGCCAGAAAAAGCACATAGGTAGTGATTAGCCATGACAGTGGTAGACTGACATTTGGAAGATGGTTTCTGACCAATTGGTCAGTCAAATTTTTGAGAATTTTTCCAATAGAACCATTGGAACCGAGAAACTCCAAATGATTGTTAGGTGCTACTTGATCTGTTCATGAAAAACTTTCTTCTTGAGGTGTTTCTGATATGTCCTCATATGTGTTTCCTGATGTAGGAAGACTCTGGACTCAAAAAGCCAGAAGACAGCTTTATTTCTGTGTGTCTAACAGATTTTATTGCTCGTGATGAGTTATTCATACACATAGAATTTTAGATGTCTTGAAAAAAAGAAAGCAGTGATGAAACAGAAGCTTAGCTTACTTGTCTAGAGTTACTCTCAGGAAGAGCTGACATTGCTACCACAAGTGTTACTGCTGCTGCTATTACTATTCTACTACCACCACCACTGCCCTTCAGAGGTAATTGCTTTGTCTGACCTGTGCATCTCCATTAGATGCCTGGAATGCTTCAAACCTGCCAGTAAGACCAGCAAGGTCTTATATGAATAAGAGCATCCATAAATTTGTTTTCTTTTCAAACAGAATGCCCACACCTAACAAAGCTGGGTTCCATCATATGGTGAGAGTTTGAGAATTGGAAAGAGAGGTATTGGTAAGTTGAAGGAGAGAATAATTTGTAAAGTGTAAATACAATGTCCAAGGGAATTCCTGGTGCTGTATCTCACAAAAGAGAGTGATAGATATTTTTTTCTTCAGCAAATTCAAGCACATAGGAAAATGCAAATAAGCCCTTGAGATATGAATTTCTGATAATTTGGTGTTTATCATTAATCTTGACAAGGTGTAATCTTTGTGATGTTGTTTCACAGTACTAAGGAGATTAATTTAAGGTGGGTAATGTTAGATTTTGGCAACTTTTGCCGTTGCCAGTTAAGGGGTGGGAGGTAGCAAATTGACTGACTGATACTAAAACAAGCAGTTCTGAACAGGCATTTTCAGAGAGTTGATGTGGGAAAAAAAAGGGGAGGAGGAGGATTCTTCAGTATTTGCCAAAGGCCAGCTTATCACTTGCCCTTTGTGCTGATCTTTGTTGTCTTATCTGAGGGGAAAAAAATTGCCTAAATTGGTCCATGGTTAAAGACATAGCCACTATAACTTATTTTTTATTTTATTAAGGAATTAATAAGATTTTATATTCTGCCTGAAAGGAAATTGTTAAAGAATTACTGGAGTGTGAAATTAAATAGCACTTTTCTCATGCCTGCTAAAAAGCCATCTAAGGAAGTGGTGGCCTTCAAACAAGTTTCTAAGTTATTTAAATTTAGAAAAATTTAAAGATTTTTTTAAAACTCAGAAATTGCTATCTGGTAGGCATAAAGGAATCTTTAATCTTCAAGGCACTAATTGATTAAGTTCTATATGCTACACATTCCTGCAAAAATAAGGAGGAAAAACTAATTTTTTCAAAATGGGAATGAACAGAAACTATTTCTGATATTATCACCTTAATTTATGAAGTAACTTTTTAAGTTGCTGCTTACTCTTATGTAAAATATTTGCTCTAATTAGGTAATAAAAGAGTAAAAAAGGAAAAATCACTTAATACTTCAGCTCTACCCTCAGCTTCTAATGAGTTCATGTTCTTGAGCAGAGAATCATTACAATAAATTCCAATTCAGTCATCACAAGCAAGCCACCAAGGAGTTAGATCCAGCTGCATTCCTGAGAAGCTGTGCACAAGCTTTAAAAATCAGTCATGCAGCCACATCCTAGCTTTCCCACATAAACCTCTGTACTCCAGTGAGTCTTGATGAACATGATCATTAAAAAAATAATGTAACTATTCAGGAAATTCTCACTTGGTGTGTTAATATCCCAGCACAGGAGGTCAGTTTGGGGAGATGTATGGAAATCAAATACAGTCCAGCTGTGGATGGACAGGTTTTGTATCTAGTGCCCTTCAACGCTGTACATACCAACTCTCATTAGAAATGTGAATGCTGTTTTATAGTGGAAGCCTGCTAAATCCCACTAATGATTGGAAGTTTGATTGTAAATGGCTGGGTTTTAGGAATTAGATGGCGAATTAAGAAATAAAGGACCACACAATAATGCATTGCATAGTGCTCTTTCATTTGTTCTGACAATTGATTTAATTTTAATTTTGTACTTCTTTCATTATCAGCAAATGTGCTGGAGTTAAAAAATTACGAGTAATACGAGATCCCACCAGGGCTCTCTGATTGTTTTTGATGAAAGGCAGGAAAAGTGCTATTTTATCTGTGTTGATAAAAGCACATATTTAACCCTACATTCCTTACAAGGTAATAGTTGCAATTTAACCACTGGTTCATGGAATGATTCTTGATGCAGGACATAGCTGCAGTACTAAACAGTCTGTTAAATGTCTGTCTGTCTGTTTCTCTAGAATATTGAATTTTTCCCGCCCCCCCCCCCCACAAGGATTATTAGTTGACAACTGGGTTACAGGCATGTGGTACTTTCCCTTTTGGATTTTGTCATCCCAAAGAGTTTGTCCACCACCTTACTGGCAGTACCAGATTTTGGCATGCCAAAATGAAGGCTAATGATTTGTGAACATAATAATCCTTCATGAACCTTCACTGTCAACCCTTTTCTCCTCTGCTCCCATCCACACACCTCCAGCCTCACCAGGCCACCTACACTTCCTACACTTCTCTTATGTGGTGCAAATATTGTACATTTGTGTGTAAAACAGAGCAGGGTGACTGCTCCAGGGGAATAAAAAAGCTTTGCCCTGCATTAATTACCTGGGTCTGTTCATTGTTCCCATGCACCAGCATGCAAGGAAATGGGGTATAAAGAAACTGTCTACTGCAGTGGGAAGATGAGACTGCTTTCAACAGCAGTGATAGCTTAAATAGCAAATGACAGTAAGGGGTAAGGGCTGAAACGTGTGTGTTGTGTCTTTAGGGATTCAGTTCTACACTGTTCTTTATATTTGGACTTTCAAAGAATTTTTTGTTTTGAATAAACTGAAAGAGTGCTTTGAAAAAATATTACAATTATAAAAGAAGAAAGACTTGGGGGAAGTTGGAAAACAATATGTTCAAATATTGCATACACTCAGTGAAAAGAAAAATACGTGGAGAGGAGGCATCATGTGTTGTCCTCAAATTACATCCATGCTTTAGGTTTTTGCAGTGCTTTCTATGGGACAATAATGGAGGACATGCCCAGTCTCTATCTTGCAGTCACTTGTCCCCAGGTGGTAGATGACATACAGCTTTATTATTTGTTGGCACTTAACCTTCAATGTAGGAAAAGGCAGTTGCTGAAAACACTACACCTAAATGCTGCTCTGGTTGTAGCTTCTTGCTCTGCCCCAAAGCTGCACTGGCTGGGCTGTTTTCCACTTATGGTTGTAGGTAGAAACCTAAACTCTGGCCTGCTGTGTGCCAGCATTTGCACTGCTGGTCTCTGCCAGAAAACACAGGAGTCATGAGGCTCCTCTGCCCTGCACAGTCAGCAGCAGCTTCTGCTGATGCCTGAAATACCATTGACCATTTGCTGAATGAAGGCCAGTGAAATCCCCTTTTTGAAAGATACTTGAATCCAAGATAATCTTAAAAGACATGCTCCTGCAAAGGGACTAAAGAGTGCAGCTATTGGTGCTGGTTTGTTGCCTGCGTACTGGCTGTGAGCAGCTGCCAGGCACAAATGGGACAGCAGACATCAGGAAGCAAAGGGAAACCCTGTGGGCAGCCTGCAAATCAGCAGTACAGAGTCATAACCAAGACTTCCCTGGAAAGCAGTTGGATTTGGGGTTGGGCTTTTGCTTTCATTTTTCTAAACAGGAAACATGTTCAAAACTCCAACTTTCCTCCTGTTACTTGTTTCAGTTATGTTCAGGGAAATTGGACTTTGGAAATCAGGGTAAGGAGGGGGAGGAGATCAGTAGCATTACATCAAAGAACTATCCAAGTCTTATCATGGTTCTCCTTTGGGCAACAGGTAGATAAGGAAGATAGGCTCTCAATTATGTCCAGCTGCTCATTCTGAACTGCAGACAGATTGCGCTCCAGGCAGAGAAATAATCTGAATGGTAATCAGTAATTCATTCTTTATTTCCCTTCATGTAACATGGAGTTTGTATTGCTATTTTATGTGCAATTACCATGTATATGTACCATAATGTTTCAAGATACTCCCCAGATTGTAACCCTTTTATGTCAGCTCTAGGTAGGAGAAACAAAATCCATGGTAAGAAATTAATAAATGACATTATAATTACAAAGCTAAACTTCTAGCGCTGGGACTGGGTTGTCTCTTATCAGAGATTGCATATTTTTGATCAAAAGCAGGAATTTGCATATATTTGAGCAGATTATGAAGTTAGAAATATAACAGGTTTAATTTTGCCATATAGCAAAAAACCAACATATCTGGTGCAAGACTTCTCAAATCACCTGCATGGAGGGAAATCAATTTATTCTTTTCTGTTAGATGCCTGAAAAGATAAATTCACTGACCCTGAAAATATCTCTCTTTTTATTCTTGCTCACTCCATAATACTCCTTTCTTAATAGATTAAAGTCATAATTCATATGCCACTAGAGAGTTTTCATTATTTCTTCAGAATTACCTCTTAATTTACTACATTAGCCTGATTAAGTAATGAACTAATCAAGAATATGAATATGACATATCTCATTTTTGACCAGGCAATTTGAAACTAAACTGCAATTGAGGAAGATATTTTGGCCTAGATCCCTTTTGCTAAGAATTCTTTCAAACTCTTTCCTTAATGCACACCTAAACACTGAGGGCTGCAGAGCCCCACAGGCCCTCTCTGCCTGAAGACACTGCAGCCTCAGAGCTGGAAGCAAAGCACAGTGGCCTGACAAGCTGTCCCCCCTGCACTGAGAGCCACAACACAGAGAGGAAGTGTGCTATGGAATCCCACAATCCCACTGCTGTGGCACAGCAGTTTGATTCTTTACTGAAATGATGGGTTGAAGTGGCACTAGAGATGTTCCATCACATTCCTGCAGGAGTGAGCCCTTCCATTGACTGAAGGAGGAGAAAACCCAGATTTATTTTTTTTTCCAAAAATTCCATAATTTTCTATGCATTAGCAACAAAAACACAATCCTTCCCTCGCTTGTGTGTGACAGAAAACTTTGGTGACTTTCTGCATTCATTTTTTAAGAACTGTGGGTGATGTTTTTATTGTTGCTAAGAAAACACCTTTAGTAATTCATTACTGTATTTTCTTCTAATTCATCTGTAGCAAATGAGAAAATATGTTCTTCCCTTTTCTTCTGTTAGGAGAGTCTGGTCTTCATTCCCTGCAGTCCTTCCCATGTACTCAAGAGGATCTGTTAAGTAGGTAACTCACTGACTGATTAATGTGCTCAGTAGCCTAATTGGTGTAAAAAATGTACTGGTTGCCATTCAAGTGTCAACCTGTGCTCCTTGTAGACACTGTACTTGGAAGGAAGACTTGCAGGTTCCTCCTTGAACTCAAGGTATCATAATTGCTATAGGTTGAAATTTTATGGAGGCCTCTGGAAAGGTTCAGTGACCAGGTGTATGGGAACATAGACTGGCAAAAAGTGGCTTGTTCTGCCCTGAGGCCACTGATAAAATCCTGAGAGAGGAACTCAGAAGAGCTTGAGTGAGATGGAGACTGATGTATGTGTATAAATACATATATATATATATATATATGAGATAGATTGAGAAACCAAACAATAAATAACCATGTAGCACTGAAATTCCTAGAGACCAGACAAATTCAAAGTACTTCTCCAGAAACTATTACAGGAAAAAGGTAAGAGGGAGGGAACTGATAATAAACCATGTGAATTTGCAGTAAAATGACTGTACATTTCCATGTGAGCCCACAAAAGGCAGGAAGTTCTCTCATGCAGCTGTTTTCCTGGGACACCGGGGCTGTGTGCTTATCCCTCCAGTGAGCATGAAGGTAATGGAGGTTTAGGCTTGTCAGAAAATTGAACAGGATAGCTAGAAATCAAGTATTAAACTCTTTGCTACTTACCTACTTGAAGTTCAAACGTGGAAGAAAAATCTCCCATAGGACTTTCATTCAGTCTCATGTGTGCTGTCTTTCATGTGCCTTAAATTACACTCCTGTGAGGTTCCTGTGCCCCAGAGCTGTCAATGTACTGCCACTTGCCAGTATCTGTGGAAAATAAAATTACTACTTTGAGTGCCAGAATACTGTTAGTTTACCTCTTTTTGTCTCCTCATGTCCTACTGTCATCCTCGCCCACTCCTCCCTTCACAACTTCTGAGTCTGTTGGCTGATTTCAGCCAATCTGGAGAGAAGAGGCAGAATTCTCAAAAATAGTTGAGGACATAGAAATTTTGTGAAAATCAGCATCTCAGAGAGAAGCCTAAATTAGCTGTTGGCCCCTGTGCCAAAGAGATGCTGATGGGAGCCTGCAGTGCTTCTGCCCAAAAGGGCAGCCTGGTGGTTGTACCTGGCTGCCTTTCTGCAAGGGCCTTTCTGTCAGGGCTGTGGTGCCTGAAGGGATGAGTGGAGAGCTGGCTGGATGCTGTATTGAGCAGCAGGCAGTACAATGGACCTTCAGGAGCCTTTTCCCACTTGCAGCTGGAGGACTTGATCTCACTGTTCTGCAACATAACTGAACAAATGCCTGAGAAGAAACAACAACTCCCTTTTCTTTTCCTCCTCTTTCTCCTATTTCTGCTTCATCCCTGAGTGTGAAGAAAGTGTATCCTTTCTGTTTTTCAGCAAAAGAGAAGTACCCTTATGCTTTTCTTTTTTCTATCTTGATGCACTGAAATTAGAGGTGAAAATAGCTGCTACTAGACTTCCTGTGCTAGGTTGAATTGTGTCGTTTTGATCTTTCCAGCACAGAATGTGCTGTTACGAATTTTTTTTGGCCATGAATGCAGCTCTTGTTGAAAGACCTCTTCAATATTTGAGACCTGTGAGTGTTTTTTATGATAAAAGCATTCCCTTGTTTCATAATTTTAATTTTCTTCTCGAAAGAAACATTGATTTTCCATCTAGCTTTCCTTAGAAGCCACCACTCAGCCCTAACAATGAAAAGAAAAATATTTATTTTTATTTTCTTTGAAAAGGGAGGGGGAAATCCAGAAACTGAACCCCTGAATATTGACACATTTACATTACTTTAATTTTTATAAAAAATTTGCACCGGCTGACCACTCAAGTGATACTGCCTTGCAAGCCTATATGAACAGCTCCTTGGCTAATGCTCATCAACCTGAAGAAGGAAACCAGGCAGCACACTGTGGAATGCTGACCCTGCTGCTTGGGACCATGCCATATGGCAGCAGAAGCTCTCACTGGCACTCGGACCTGGGAGCTCTTTGCCCAAACCTGCTGCTGTTTACAGAAGCAGTGCTTCAGCCCCGACCCTCAATGATGTGACAGTGCTGTAAGCTGCAGCAACCTTGTAAACCTGGGCCCGGCATAAACACTCTGAGCACAAACACATTGCAGCATTTAAGTATTAAAAAGATTGTTTGAAGTGCTTTAATTTACTGGATGTGAGTAATAGGAATTCTACACCATTTTTTAAAAGAGAAATTTGACTGTGAAGAATCACAGCTGTGTCTAGTCTGGGCCACTGACTTTATCAGGGTGAATTCATCCCATGCAGAAATGTTACAGGCCTGTCAATGCTCTTTGCTTACTGTGTTAAATTCTTTGATAACTGTATCTTTAACTATTTCTCTTGGCAGCCTGTCTTTAGCCCAATAACCTTTTGAGTCAGATATTTTTTCTCCTGTAATCCAGTTTAAAGCCCCTCTTTCTTAAATTTAAGTTGGTTTCTTTCTCCGTTGTCCATTTTTCCTGCTGAGCCCTCAGGTTTACGGGCTGAATCATTTCTTCTTGAGGTTTCTGTCCATCCTTTGCTTTGTTTGTTCTGCTAATTTAAGCAACATGTTTCTCTTTCATTCTTTTACAAGAACTTAAAATTTAAGAAACTTGTTATCCTCACTGTTCCTTTTCCCACTTCATCATCTATATAGCTTGCTATGTAATTCAATCTTTCTCCAGTGTTTTCAGTTGGTTTATATGGAAAAACTGTGTAGGGGATGTGAATGATCCAGAGCTTCAAAAGCAAATTCTTGAATATTAATGACTCTGCTTTTTCATCTCCAGGATGATAGACTGAAAATATCTGAGTCTTTGAAATCCTTCCTGCCAGTAAGTTGCCATCACTCCAGTTTGCCATTAGTCATGCTAATTTGATGACTTCTAGTTTAAATGTTTTCTTGTTTGTTTGTTTTCTTAGTGCATCTTTTCCCTCTCTCTCCCTTCTTTTGTTTTTGAATACCCTTTTGATCAGCTGATGGATTAATTAGACAAGAATTCTTCTTCTGGCTTTCAGCAAACACTCCATTTTGGAAGCAAGAGACAATAGGTACATAACACAGACATGGGAGCATTTGACTCTATTCAGAGTTGTATAACTTAGCATGTCTTTTACCTTTGTGCCCCTTTTCTTCTACCTTCTGTAAAGTGGGAGGTGGTCTGCAAACCTAGTCTGAACCAGTAGACAAAAGTTATTTTGGACCTTAACCCAATTTGAGCAAATGATTGTTGTCCTTCACTAATGCTCTTTTACAGAAAAGAACCCCCAATCCCTGTCTTGCAATCTCCAGGTGTGCAACAAGTCAGAGCACTGACTTCAGTCTCATAATTAAATGAGTGTGTCAACAAAATATGCCTTTGTTACAAAGAGAAGAATAATAATTGAAGTAGTTAAAGCCTTCTGTGGAAATGCAGACAACCAGTGAAACCGATTTTTGCTTCTTCTAGATCCATGAGGACCTACAATGAAGAAAACATGGAAATTAACTTTCCCATTCTCATCTTCCTTTTGCAGATCCACGTGCAGATCTATGAGTATGTGCCACAACTTTCTCTGTGGAGGTTCAGGAGCAGCCACCCAAAATGTGTTTTTGCTGCCTCACTGATTGATTGCTGTCTTCCCTAGACAAATACTAGTAATGAATTATCTGCAGCCAGTGTGCTACAAGCACACAGGTTCCTGAGAACAAGATGATGGAGAATGGAGGGTTCCTCACTGAGTCCCAGCACAAAGCTGCCAAAGGGAGACAACACAGGATTTAGACCTCCTTTAGCCACAGTCCTGTGCTCACCAGTTATGAGCAGCAGGTGACTCCTAATGGAGCAATCCTTAGAAAATTACTCATAGATAAATATAACTATCTTTTATATTAGCAATGGCTATTCAGTTAATATTTGAATATTATTAATTGTATTAAAATTAGTACTATATTACTAATAGAATACAACTGATCCAAGAAATTACTAATAAAGCAGCACAGTAGATGGTGGTTGCCATAACACTGCTGCAGTTGGGAAGCAGTTTTATGGCAGCCTTTTGGGGTAAGACAAGGAGGGACATTTGACAAGGTCATGTAGTGACAGAACAGGGGGCAGTGGCTTTAAAGTGGGTGGGTTTCGTTCAGGTACTAGAAAGAAATTATTTACAGTGAGAATGGCGAGGCATTGGAACAGGTTGCCCAGAGAAGTGGTGGGTGCTCCATCCCTGGCAGTGTTCAGGGTCAGGTTGGATGGGGCCCTGAGCAACCTGGTCTAGTGGAAGGCTCCCTGCCCAGGGCATTTGAAACTAGATGATGATCTAGGTCCCTTCCAACACAAACCATTCTATGATTCTATGGCTTATTCTGCTCATGAGGGTGAAGAGCCTGTCTCCTAGATCAGACAGAAAAAGAAAAGCATTTAGGAGTAAAAGATGAAGCCAGTCTTTAACCTTTTGGAGGTTTCAATGAACGCATTGGCTACAAAAGCTGCACTATCAGTTCAAAAAGGAAGCATGGGCGAAGCCAGAAACTGTCATCTTATCAGGAAGTAAACAGCAAATCCACTGAATAATGGAATGAGGGAACTTTCTCATGTTACCTTAGTATAAGCAGATCAAGCATATTTTTGCTTTTATTTTTCCTGCCTACATCTTTCATAAACATTTGTGGCTGTGTTGTCTGCTTTGAATATTATGAATAAATGCATGTTTGTGTTTTTGCTTAGTCTGAGCTGAAGGAAGCACAGACATCCCTCTCCCTGGCCTGTGGCAGGGTCAGCCCCAACCCTAGACTGATGATCTGTCTCTCCTGTGTCTTTCTCACTGCATCCAGAAGTGCAAAATTGCAACATCAGCGTTGGTGCTCCCCATGGCAAGCAGTTTGCATCCCTAGTGTCCCCAGAGCTCTGGCCTTTGTGGACCTCTGAAACCCAATGCTAACACTGATGGGAACTGGAGACTGTGGATTCAGCACCATGGGTGTGCCACATTGGAAAAATGGTTAGGATGAATGCCATAGGTGCAGTGCTATGCCCCTCTTGGCATGCCTTTTCCAGCCCCAGTGTCCCTGGAGCTGTAGCCTTTGTGGCTTCCTGAAGCCTAACCCTAATGGCAGCTGGGAGCTGAGGATGAGATCTCCAGCAGCGCTGGTTGTCCTCTTTGGTAAAGTGTGGAGGCAATGACATTGGTGCGGTGGCGTGCTCCTTGTGTCATGCCTTTTCCAGCCCCAGTGTCCTTGGAGCTGCAGCCTCTGTAGCTTTGTGATCTCTACCCCTAACCCTAATGACAGCTCAGGGCTGAGGCTGAGGTGCCCAGCATCATGGGTGTCCCAAATTACAAAGGTATGAACAATGCCAGTGCACCTCTTGGCATGCCCTTCCCACCCCCAGGGCTCTTGGAACTGTGGGATTTGGGGCTCTCTGAACCCAAACCCTAATGGCAGCTGTGCCTGAGCTTCCCAGCTCCATGGGCAGCCCATTTTGCAGGGCTTGTGTTCTATGACTGCTAAGGGATGCTGAGTCGAGCAAGGCACTGTGCCAGTACTGTTCTCTCCAGACTTTTCTAACCTCAGCCTCCCATGTTTCTGGGTACCTCAGCCTCAAGCCCAAAATTCCATTGATAGTTATGGTTAGGATTTCCAGAAGCCCAAAGCCTACAACTCCATGGACAGTGAGATTTTTGACATCTCATTCAAAGTAAAATTCCTTTTTGTGGAGATGGCTGTTTACTTAGCTGTTTGATGGAAAATTATTTTTTGGATACTTGTTGTTTAGCTTCCGATTAAAAACTATTGCTTGTATACTGCCATATAACAAATTTTAGGGATAATTGAAGGTACTACCTTATATCTCTTTGTCCTCCCTTTATCCTCTGCTACTAAACTGCTATAGCAAAGATCTAAGGCATTCAGAAGCAGTAATTAATTAGCATATGTAAAAGTTATTTTAGGTGTGGGGGGGAGGAACACATGCTTCATATCTTTGTATATTCACCAAGCCACTAGTGCATGTACAGGCATTTTGCAGAAGCAGACAGATGGGTGAGTGCCTCAAAGTGCTTTATTTGCCTCACAAGTTGATGACAATGGCAAGTTGTGACCATGATCAGTTAGCCAGTGATGCTTTATAAGACTTTTTATTAGTGAATGCTTCTGAGAGATTGAAAAGCTCTTGAATGCTGAAGAGCCAGGTTTTCTTTACATCTGGGCCGTGTTAATTAACTGCCTTCCCAAGTAATAAAACTCCTGGTGATAGAGTCAGACAAACAGAAATAACAGTGATGTGTAGGTAAGTCTCCCTTTGGCCCTGGGGTCCTTTCCTCATGGCTCATTTTCAGCCATCCCAGGGACTTTCTGTATTGCTGCCACCCCTGCCCAGTGTCTACTCCTCTCTTGCAAACCTCCCCCTGTCACTTTGGAAGTCTCACTCTGACACTTGCAGTATGCAAAACACAAAGACAAGAAGTCTCACCTTCTGGAATTGGCTCCTTTTGTGCCAGATGAGGCATCAGGATGCTGATGTGATGCAGTGGCAATTTCTGTTTTCCCACACATCCTACCTTGTTCAGTGTCCTTACAAAAATATCAAGGATTTGTTGACTAAGGGAAAAATCCCAAGTACTGTTGTCACACAAGTTAACAGCACTTTTACAGTATAACTGTAAATCATTTACAGAAAGGTAAAGAAACCATACTTTATAGTAATCTCTTTCATGTTTATTTTTGATAATATCTAATGCATATTGAAGACAGAAACTATGAATTATCTAAATTTAAGAGGATTACAAATAGTTTCCAGGACAGAAACATAAACATAACTCTGCACATAAAGACTATAAAATTAGCAAGGGGCCTTTCATTTCAGCTGATATATTGTTTTGGTGAGAAGAGTTGTCTCATGTGCTGATCTGAATGATAGAGCTTGAGTTATGAAGCTGCTTGCTTCAGTTAGTGAAATGTAGTTCTAAGATTGTAATGTGTGTACTTCTTCATAACTGAGATACAAGTTCATCTCCTTTAGTATATGACTGAGGTTTCCAAAGACATTTGCTTCATGAGAAGTTCCTTTGTCTTTTTTTCACCCTCTATTTTTATTTTTCTCTCTTTGTCTCTTTCTTTTTATTAAAGAAATTTTTCAGATTGAGTTCCTCTTGTATCTCCAAATATAAAGAAGATTGAGATTTATAGTCCTTCCCAGATTCTAAAAGATTTAGAAAAATGTAGGTAGGTATTTTTGGGATTTTTAAAATCTTCATTCCTTAAAAACTAGCTAACTAAGTTACTAGCTTACTAACTAACAAAATAAATAAATAAATAAAAGATCCCTAAAATCCTAGAGAAGTTTCATAAGGCAAATAAAGTTTCAACAGTTTCTAGTAGACATGGGCTGACTTTTGTGACTCAGCCATGGCTGATTATTTTTCCATGTGGAAACTGGGCAAAATTCAGTTTTTCATGTCATGCTTCACACCTAGATTAATTACAGCGGTTTTAGCTGAGCTTAATTTAGTTTCTGGTTTGTTCAGTTCTAAAGAGCTATGAAAATAAAACACTATAAGGGGCTCAACTCCTCTAGGAAGGAAAACACAGCAAGGTCTTACACTAATAGCTGTAAAATACTACTATTGACTTCAGTGACACTTAAAAAAATTCCTTAAACTTTTCAAGTCCGTATTAATTAAAAAGTAAATATCATTCTTCTATTCATTGCCCTTGCTGCTTTTTTGCAAGTAATATATTTATACTTAACCATGTGGGTATATTTATATGCACAGGTACATGCCCATGAATATACATATATTATAGAATGCATATTTTATATATGTACATAAAACTTGAAAACTGGGTTTAGAAGTCCATGCTGGCTACTGATGATGTGGCCTACACAGAGCAAATAGCCAGGAGTTGTAACTATTGCACAGACTTGGGGATTGGAAAAGAGAACCGTTTGTATGATAAATACCTGTAAAGTGCCATGACACTTTAAATTAATTCATACTTTGAACAACTGAGCAGTCACCTCCTTACCTTTTCCAACCACCACCCAGGCTACTTAAGGACCAGTGACACATGGACACAGAGATAAAATGGTGCTGAGATACATGCTCTACTTTCTCAAGTTTTCTGCTGGCTTCCTCTGAAGTACACACTGTTTTGCTATGACCCCAGCTTAAAGCTGAATTTTCATGAAAGCCAGCTGTCTTTGTTCCAATGGAATTTCTTCTCAGAGGAGGCTTTCAGTGGATATATACCACTGTGTGCAGTTCTACCCAGCATGTATTAAAGCATATTGAAAAATTATATACTTAATGGTTTGTTCTGCTCATGATACACATGTACACCCCAGTAAGACTGTGGAACCTAACTGAAGGTAAAATGGAGCTGAGGGAGAGCATGCATATATCATATAGTAAACTTTGGAGTTGTCTACGTTGGCTAAAAAATTCTCAGGAATAAATCTGATATGGGAAGCTTTTGCTATTGCCATAAAGCTGTGCACAGGAGCACCAACCACAAAGCAGGACATTGTTACAGTAGATGCTACACAAGAAGATAAATACCTCATCACTGAGTTCTTAAAAAGTCAGAGGTAACAGTAAAATGAAAATTTTATTGTGTACATAAGTAGAAGTCTTGGTAGAAGGAGCTGAGGTTTCATTTTAAAATGTAACAATTTTCTCATTATTTCTTTTTCTTACATACAATTTAAACTTGTCTTTTCCTGCCCATCCTCCTGTTACAATTGTCAAGATGAGGTCCTACATTTAGAAGATCTGAACTTGAATCTCTTACTAGTTTTCTTTTTGTCTCATTTTGTTGATGCGGTGGTCTTTAAGGGGAAATAAAAGCAGTTATTTTTACATTACTCGTTTATTTCATATATATGCTTAGAGACAAAGAGATATTGGAAGGGTGAGAAAAAACTTCAACTCAAAAATTGTATTAGTTCCTACCTGCATGCAAAAGAGAAGGAAATCACTAGGCTGCTAGGAAAAAAAAAAAAAAAAAAAAAAAATTTGGGNAAAAAAAAAAAAAAAAAAGAAAGATTTGTGAGTAAGTGCTGGGAAATAATTTGCAAAAGGAGAAATTATCAGTGTGTGCTTATGTACATCCAAACTGGAGTTTGTTCCCAAATTGTTCCCAGATTTTCAGAAGACTGTCCCTTCACTGTAATGCAGACTGCATGATTTGTTGTGTTAGGGTAGTACTGTAGAGTAAGGGAGAGGTATAAGAGGGATTGAGTAAAGGCTGCCTCACCTTCCCTCATTTTCACTACTTGACTTTGCAAGATTATTCAGATTATTTTAATACAGCTTTTGCTTAGTTCTATCAATGTTTGAATTTTTTTGAAGGCATGAGAAAACCACAGTATTACAGGGCCCAGCACATCTCTGTTTTCCATTTCTATAAGTTACACAAAAGTTTCTGTCTCTTCTAGCTTCTATCAGTGAAGACAGTGATGTTTTAGGAAACTTGGAGATCAGATGAACTCTCTCTTGCCCAAAAACTTGGCTTTGATGGAGTCCCAGCAGGCTTATGTAAAGATTTTTCACAGTTGCTTTTAGATCTGATAGGGAGTAAGTTCAGTAACTCTAGAGAAAGTGGCTGTTTGCCATGCAAGAATTTAGCATTTAAATTAAATCTAATAAATGCCCAGAATGTGATTCTTTTTTCTTGATTCACTAAGTAATGCAGATGTAAAGATTTTTATCGAGGATATTGGCCACTAGTCTTCAAGACTCTGTCAGAAAATCAATTCACCAGGACAAGATTGGTTATGTTCACCCCAGACATGTTCTGCAATATCAGACACTTAATTAATATACCCCAGGTCTCCTGCAGATTTAATCTCCTCTCCGTCTGTGCCTCGTCTCCACTGACGCTGAAGAAATATTTGACAGTGAATTTCTATTTATAACTTCATACTCCTTTTCTCTTCCAGATCCATGTTTTATTACCTGCAGTGTTTTTAAGCTGAGTCTATAAGTAAGAACCAAGCAATTGTATCGAAGACCAGTCTAGCTTTTGATAACCCCATTGCATAATCTCTTCCCTGGGCTTCTCTTGTAAAATTTGCCTCAACATTTAAAACAGTTAATATTAGATTGAGGGTCACGGCTTCTTCACTTACTGTTTTTTTAACATGAAAAAAATTTCTATTTTCTGTTACTTATTCTATACAATCAAAAGTCTAAGATAGAGAAGGATATAGTTTTTAAAAATTTAATTGCCTATAAGGCAGTAGAGACATGGAGCCTATCCCAACAGATCATTTTTCTGTATGTTTAAAAATGTCATAAAGTCATTTATGCACAGTTCTCAAGAGTACCTGGTTCTAAATGAAATTTTAATTAGTCATATGCCTTGCTGTATCCTAAATTAACTCAGGAAAGACACCTGGGTACTATTATGGAACTATAATTATGACTTCTAACCAATGTGCAAAACCAGTTAAAAAACCCCAATCTCAGCAATATTTAGACAAGGGCCGATGAGGGTTCAGGAGGTATGATGAACTACATATATCAGTAGTTATTTAACAACAGAAATAGTACTTACTTTGTAATGTATTTTGTTCAGGTTATCTCATCAGGAACGGATGTATTCATGTCAAGCATTTAGAAAATTAAAATGGTTAATCCATACCCTGATCTTGCTTTCTTTAGGCAGAAGAGAAAGAAAAAAATCATAGTAAAAATGTGCTAAGAAATAACTGATAAATGCAGGTGAACATGCATTATTTTACACCTGTTATTAGAATACAGAAGTAAGAATGTTTTCAATGAAATTGAAAGACAGTACATACCAACAGACATGAAGAACAATCTCCTTTGTTTGTACAATCATCAGATTTTCTGCATGATGAGAAATGGATTTGTAAAGGATGCTCAAAACCTGACTGAAAACTCACATACATCTGCATGCAAACTCTGAGATAAGGTGTGCTGATTTAGGAAGGCCATGGAATAGAGATGACTTTGTTGAGAGAGAGATTGAACTAGAAACAAGTTTCAAAAGATGGCCCTGCAAAAAGACCAGATATTTTTGAAAATTAGAACTGTGAAAGATGCATTGTAGCAAGACCACGTGGAGTAAAATAATAGGTGATTTGTGTTAGAAGTATTAACAGCATTGTGTGGCAAAAGCTAATAGGCTGAAAAACATTTATAAGGTATTGTAACCAGGAAATAGGTTGGCTTCTGATAGAATGGCATTGAGTTTTACATCTTTTATGTCTCACCCTTTTACAAGACTGATAATGGAATAAAATCTTTTAAAACACCTCTCAGTTGCCCTGCCTCTGTAGAGCTGGGACCTTCCAACAGAGAAATATCTGGAAAACCTGCAAAAATAGAATTTTCAAATCCTTTAAAGGATTTGTTGTGGTAAGGCACACAACTGACTACATTGTTACAGAATTTTCCAGGATTCTACAAGAATTGACTATCAAGAGTTTAAATACTATAATTACGGTATAAGAAATGACTGGATATTATATCTGAAACTGTACAAAAGCCATCTTATAGCCATTAGGTGGTGTTATTAGGAGTGTATTCAGTACATATTATCTTTGTGCAGTTTCTTTTTTTCAAACCTGAAAAAAGTACTCTTTGATTGATTCTTTCCACACTGTCATAAGATGTTAATGACAGTTCAGCATTACCTAGACCTGAATTATTTTGTTCAGAGGATACTCTCTTACCTTTTGTACACTGTTTATTTAATCATGTTTTCATTTACCTGAAAAGGAAAGATTGCAAACTGATTAAGCCACTTGGCACATCATAATTAGAGAACAGGTTTCACTGCTGTTGGATCTGCTGTGCTGTAAAGCAGAAGTTCAGAATACAGCTGCCTATTAATTGGAAATCCTTGCAGGAAGTCCTCTACACCTGTTCTCTGTAGCATTTACTAGTTTCCAAATTGTTTATAACAGTATTATAAGGAATTGCATTTGATGCTGTAAACCCCTTGGAAACCAATAATTCTGGCTGTTCTGGGGATTGCATTTTCTACCTGTCTAATTTCAGTATAGTTACAACTCATTTTGCATGAGAAGTGACTGTTGGTGCATAAGACTTTCTGATGAGGATTCTTTGATCTCAGACTTTTATCCTATCTTTTAATCCCATTGTGTCTTAGTTTGTTTAGTTTGTTGGCTTGACAGCAGAATTTGCATGGCTCTCCATAATTCCTTGAATCAGTGAGATTTCATGCTATTGGTTCTGTTTGAACAAGCAGCACCCCGACAAGACATTCAAACCCAAATTGCTGTTTTAGCCAAAGCCATTCCTTTGTAAGGTATTTGCTAAACTGGCAGCTCTAGCAATACATAATTAGTGCACCACCTCATTGGCCTTTGCAGAATGGCAGGTTGGAGTAGTTTACTGAGAGCATAAGCAACTGATTATTTGATAATTCATTTTGGAGATTGTGGAAAAGGGAGAAGATTCATCATGTAATTGCAGGAGTAAATTGAGAAGAGGAATGTAGAAGGCTCAGCTTACTTCTAATCAAGAGAAATTCTTCCAGGGACACATAATTGTTTTGGGACATAAAGAAAAATGGTTATAATTAGGAAAATATTTATTAGAATTCTAGTTATTCTTTGTCTCAAATATTCTCCCCCAATAAATGTTGTGAATAAGCCCTATAAATAAACTTTGAGACTATAAAGTGACTTTGTGCCATATAAGTAAAGGAAAGCTTTGTCTAAAATATAAAAAAATATTTCCAATACAACATACTCACAGTTACCTGTTATTGTTTAGAAAATTGCACAAGTGACTGTGCATGATAGGCCATGAAGAGTCAGCTGGAAAGGAGGCTTAGCTAAGAGTGAAGTCAAACAAATTTCCTGCATCTGTGCTTTCTGGGGAAGGTACTACTCAGAGGGTATTTCCTATGGGAAACCAGACACTGGCCTTAAGAGAGACTACAGTCTCTCAGAAGGAAGTTATGAAGCAACTTGAGAAAGACAAATGCAGTGAATTACCAGGAGCAGATGGTATTAATCTGAGAAGCCTGAAAGAAATCAATTGTGAAATAGCAGAGATAGTGATGAGGTCTTTCCATGTACTGTGATTGTTACTGGGGGCTTCAAAGTCATTAGACATAATTAATTTGATTTTTTGCCTCATCAGAGGAGGCTTTGTTCCAGAATCTACTGCCTGGATGGGGTTCCTTATGGCTTCTGGACTGGGAGGTTCACTAGGGTGCAGGATGTAAGGAAGGCTAATTTGGTTAGCTTAGACTAGTGTGGCTGTTTCAGAGGGAAACTGTCAGATCTTAAACTTACAGGCAGACAAAGGAAATGGGGGAAAACTGATTCCCAAATAAAGTCATGGGAAAAAATTTTCAGTGAATGGCTGTTTGCTAGTGTCAAGATGTTGGTAGTGAATAGGGAGTTGAATGAATCTGTAGAAGATGTGCAATTGTGGGAACTAAAAATTGTACAGAAATAGAAAATATTCTAGGCAGATTTGCATAGATATATGTGGGCTGAAAAACAGAATGTCAAGAAAGGTAAAATCAAATAAGTAATGGTTGAGGAATAGATTGAGGAATAGATCCAATAATAACATACCTCCTTATAGAGCAATAGCTGGTGAATTCATAAAAGGCTCCATGCAGGAAAAATGCAAAATGTCACAGAAGGCAATCCAGATGGATTTTTCTGATGTGGAAAGGAAGAGGAGAGGAGAGGGAACTTGCAACAACTTCTTTTGAGGAACTCGTTAGGTGAGCAACATGTGGTGCTATGCAGCAAATGAGAATTGGAAAGGCAAAGGGTGATTCTGACAGCTGTTCACATAGAGGTTGTCTTTAAGCAGGAAAACCATAGGAGTGAAGAGTCTCAGAAATCATTTTCACTGAATCATAACAGTGGCAAAATATTGATAAACATTGTGTTTCTCTATTATATCAATGTGGATGCTTTCTCTAAGTGTTCGGCTGTGATACTAAAAGGAGTGCTCCTTGTATAACTGTACTTTTGCTGTGCATGACTTTTAATGATTTGTGATTTCTATTTTAAGAGCATAAATTAAGAGGAGAAAGGGGTGTGGATACTGAGACAATAATGGAATGAATCAGGGTGGGGGGAATTGAAAAAAGTAGAATCCACAAAGTCTACATTCTTCTGAGTTGGGTTCCTAATTCACATGTGATAGGCAAGAGACTAACAGATGGAGAATGTGCTCAGAAACAGAAATGCAAACTCAGCAGACACTTTTATAATATTCATTTTTGGAATTAATATATATAAATATGAATGTCCAGCAAATGGGGGAAAAATATAAAGGACTCCTGACTTCACAGGCGGAAGCAAATTTCAGAGGGGTAAGAGAAACCTGTTAGAAAAGCTTTATTGCCTAGGTCAGTTTATGGAGTGTATACGGTGAAGTCAGACAGGTAGATTGTAAGGGATGATGCAGTAGAAAATAGTAATGTAAAAATGCCAGTATGGACAAAGATTGAATCAAGTCTATGTAAGTCAAAACCAGGCATTTTTGGGGTTCTATTAGGACTCTATTAGGCATCCTCTATGTGGTCCCACAGTCTTCACTGCTTTTCATGAAAGCTGACAAAAATGGCACAAGTCCTTTCTATTTCACTTGTCTTGCCATCCCATTCCCATTTTTTCCTGGAGCACTTCCCCACTAGCTTTACCCAGGAGTTTCTTGCTGGTTACCCCTTTGAGACTGTTTGGTACCTTGCTGGCCATAGCAGTCTTAATCTTTGATAGAATCCCTTGGCTGTCTGCTTGCAAGGTCTGTTTCTTAAATTCCTCAGTTTGTGAGCTCTTCAAAGCCATCCTTGCTTGCCTGCCTCCTGGCACAGCAGGATACTGCCTGTGGCTTTTAGGTGCAAGGACCTCTGTTTGTTCAGAAATGCTTGTAACCTGTGTATGCTCCTACAGAAAATCCTAAATTGGGAGTTTCTGGTATCCATTCCTGTGTTCAGTCCAACAGCATACCACAAAACAGAGAGGAAAAAAATAATGTGATGATAGGTACTTCCTTGTGGCTTCAGAGATGACGTGCAACCAAAAATGTGAACAGCTTAATTTTGTGAGCTCCTGAGACCTTTATCACAAAGATAGAGAAACATTTTAAATGCTGCATCCTGTTCCTTTTAATGAGACTTTCTAAATCATTTTGGGCCATATCCATACACAGAAGCTTTCCTGCTTTCCTTCTTAAAGTTCTATAATTGTTGGTCTGACTGATTTATCTATTTTGTTCTATTTTAGCATAACTTTCAAAATAAAAACCCCTATAAAGCTGCATTTTTGTGATGTCAGCATCTTCTGCAAGAGATTAATAAAATGCATCTGATTGGATTTTGTTATGCAGTTTTGCTTTATTAGTGGATTTAAAGCATCCTTTGACCCAACAGCTGTGAGGTTAGGGAAAGGAGGAAATAGAGCCATACTTCTCTTGCTCCAGTGGGACTGTAGAGACAACTTGCTGAGTCAACCACAGGATGCTCAGGACTTTAAGTAGCCCAACTTGCTTACAGTTGTTATGATCTGATTTATTGAGAGATGCTTCTGCCTGAATTAAGGTGCAAATGAGACCATATGCCAAAGTCAGTTCTACAGACTTTATTTAACAGTAAATGTAAGCTAGAGAGAGAGAAACAAATAGGAAAGAGAGAAAGGGGAGAGAGAGGGAAAGAGAGATTAGGCAGAAAATATTCACCAGCCATGGACCCTGCAGGGTCCCAATTCTCCTTCTTCAGGCTGGTCTTCTCAGTGGTGGGGATCCCCAGGCTGTTTTAACTTTTCACGATTTATATATCTTAGCAAACAAAGGAATTAATGCTCATTGGCTACACAGTTCTCTCATTCTATTGATCAAATGATCCCCTCGCTTCCAACACTAATTGTCTGCATGCTCAGTCTTTCTCTTCTTTTGAGTTGGTGGGTTGTAAGCAATCTCCCCCACTGGAATTAACTTTTGCCTAGTTGGGGCTGATTTCAGCACAGTTGGCTTTCAGTTTAGCTGAGCTGGCTTTCCTTGTGGACTCTTTTTATCCATTATCAGTGTTCCCCAGCTTATTTTCTTCTTATGCTTGAGATAACACTCAACAGTAGTGTTATAGTAAAAACCCCACCTTTAATAGTAACAGTACCACCTTTGTCTTATCTCAAATTCCCATCAGGTGGCTTAATTTACAATCCAAGTTTCAGGAATCCACAGAGGCATATTCAAGGGGTGGGTTGTGTGGTCACAGTCCAGCAGTTGCTTCTTTACCCAGTTTGCTGCTGCTTCAATGGCTGCAGATGCCATCTGTCTCACAGCTTTGGGTGACCTTTTCACACTTTGTCACACTGGGAAGTTTTGTCTGGATGCATTACCCAGGATGTGCTAACCAGACCTCACCAGGCCCAGGCCTGGAGTGAGCCCATTCTGAGCTTATCTCAGGTCAAAGTCCTTCTGTGATCTTAAAAGTGTTTGAGAAAGATGATTGTGATCTCCTTAGAATAGCCCCACTCTCAAGATGCACAACTTCTCTCCAGAAACATGCTGTATCTGGAGGAAGAGGGAGAACTAAATATTGCTAGGAGAAATCTCTTCAGTTGGGATATTTATTTCCCTGGGGAAACGTGGCTGCTCGTATTTTCTGTGCTTGCACTCTACCTTTAGAGGAGCAGCAGCTCAGCAGGTCATGAAGTGACTCTTAGTCCCTTGTATGGCAATGAGGATTGGTTAACCACCAACTATTTCAAGGTTAGTGAAGTAAATTTGGGAACAAGTTTTGCGGCAAGTGGCTGGTATTGATCAGAAATTGTAACATTTTAACTTGATCTATAGTACCAGAAACCTGTAGATTTTTAGGTTAATCTCTGTGTGTCTGGTAACCTTATCTGCACATTTTAATTAAATTCAAATGCAGATGTTAGGCTGGAGGTTCTTTTGCCTGGTTATCATCATGAAGTTAACATAATGCAGAGGTCTGTCAGGGATGTAAAAGGCAGCTCCTTCTGAAGTGAATCGGGATATTTCCAGAAAGGACATTTCTTATGTGGAAGTTAAAACTGTCTCTTCTAAACACAGCTCAGACAAAAATAATCAGTTTAATGTGAGTATGTACTGTCATGTGGTCAAGCTTTAGGTGAGAGCAGATTTACACAGAGAAATTGAAAGGAAATGGCAGAAGCTGTCTCTTGCTGGATTCTGTGACAGTAAGTGGCCGCACAATGGAGAAGTGCCAGCTCTAATCTCTGGTCTTTTCTCCATTCTTAAAAAATGCTCTATCATTTTATAGAAAATCAGTTTCCAGGGTACCTTTCTGCATCTTTTAGATGTTGATTATTTTTTTCTGTATTACAAAGGATGAACAGAAAAACAATTCATAGTCTAAGGAGTTTAAATGCCTCACCGTATTTTGTACAGATGTAAAAATCTGAAAGTCATATAATAGTTGCTAGAAAACAAGGCATTTGAAAGGTTAAGATGGATCACATCTTACATCTACAAATACTATAAGATACATCTGTGAGAAAGAGCAGGAAGGTGCTCTTTGGACATACGGAAAGAAACATAAAGAGGAAAGGAATAGAGTTAGAAACGATGGCTGCTGAGAGAAATTTTGCTGAGAAGTAATCTCCCCAGAAAAAACATCCTCTGAACAAATAAAACCAGGACAGACAAATTCAACATTATCTGCTGAGATATAATGGCTATAATTTCATTGGTTTTCTTGTTTATTTTCTTGCAGCTCTTGGAGAAGGTTTTCCTAGAGAGCATTGGCCAATTCTGGTAGGGGCAAGACATTGCATGTCTTGCAGTGCTACTCTGCAGCACCAAAGGGAGCATAGGATGATGGATAGGATAGGATAGGATAGGATAGGATAGGATAGGATAGGATAGGATAGGATAGGATAGGATAGGATAGGATAGGATAGGATAGGATAGGATAGGATAGGATAGGATAGGATAGGATAGGAGGCCTGTGGGAGGATGGCAACGCTTCCTTTTCTGAGCTGAACAGGGCTCCATGGTCCTGACTACAAGCAATGTAGACAGAGAGAAAAGGCAGCATTGAGAAAGGAGCTGTAAGAGTGGAAGTATTCACAGGTCCCTGCAACAGCTGCAGAGATGTTCTTGGAGCCCTTAGGCAGCTCATCTGAAAGATTCCTGGCCAGTTTTCTTCAGTGTGTTGGTCACACAGCATTTGGGAAGCCTCTGTGCTGCTCCTGTAGCACTTGGGGTGTCCTGGCAGTGCAGGCAGGCAGTGGTGGGAAAGGCAGGCTGTTCAGGAGCGCTGCTTTCATTGGAGCAGGGCTTGGTTTTCAAACCAAGAGCACAGAGGCAGCTACAGCCCTTGCCAGCAGCCCTGCCCAGCACAGCCAGCAGCTGCTCTCAGCAAGTTCCTCAGCCCTTGCCAGCTGTTTGTCACTGATCTGGCAGCTGGCTTTGTGCCTACCCTGCCTCCAGCCAGCTGGCCCTGCCAAGGATAGGGAGCTGGGAGAGGCTGGCTGGGAGCAGAGCAGTGGACACGTCCCACAATGGGCAGAAATGGGAGGATGGTCAGGAGACAGCAGGGGCTCTTGAGCAGAGTCTGTGCAAAAATAATGACAAAAACAATATGAAAAAATAGGGCAAGAATGGGAGTATTGAAATATGGGTTTGTCTCCATTTATTTTTGTCATTTCTGGTGAGTAAGAACTTTTTTGTGTTTGTGGGGGAAAGAGTTGGAGATCTCAGACACAACTGTCTACAGAGGGGTTTGTGCAATGGGGCTTATGTGGACAAGGAGATGTCATCTACTGGAATGTGTTTTGCACAGTAGGAATGACAATTGGTCGCATCTTCTGAAAATAATTTTTGAGAAGGAGATCTAGTTTATGCACTTGGGTACCGTGATGCAATGCTACTCTGTGTGGCATCTGGGCACATTTCAGCTGTCTTCAGCTTCTGGGACTGAGACACTCACAAATAAAGTGAGACAAGTAGAAGTTGGAGAGGGTTTGCTAGGGAAGACTTTCCAAAATTAGATTCTTCCCCTGCCTCACAGTTTACCCCACCCCCGTGCATTTTTGTAGAGTTTTCACTCTAAATTTAAACATGCACCAGAGACAAGAAGCAATGAGATCTTGGGGTCAAAGGGTGAACTCTGCTTGTTGCAACATCTGTTCTTGCTTGCACAGGGACTTTACATGGGTGTAAGGAAGAGAAATCAAAAGAAACACTTAAAAATGATCATGAAATTCTGGAGAAAATAATTTCATGTTCCTGCCAATTCTCCCCTCCCTCTGCCCTTGCTCTTTTGGAAATCCTCAGTCACATTTTTGACTGAACTAAGAAGTGGATTTAAGGAGACTGTGACTAAATGCAAATTGGCAAAAGGGATTTTACCAAAAGAAAAATAGTTTCCACTTTTAATAGAAAAAAATCAGGCTTCCCTCTTCAGAGGATTTCATAATGCATCCAACTGAGGAGACGGCATATGGTTTACATAATGAGTTGCAGCTTTATTAATATGGAAAGCAAAATAAATGAGCCAGATGCATTTTTTGTGGCTCTAGGTGGAGTTAGGCCTGATATCAGGCTCTTTGATTTTCATGCTCAGCCTGTGTCTTGCCACCCAACACTCTCCCCAGGTGCTGGACTGATGTAACAGGGAAGCCTTCTATACTAACATCACCAGTCATTCACTGATTACTGAATTTCAGCATCCAACTTAGCCCCAGACAGTGAATTCTAGAGTAAGGGCAGATTTGGTCAGCAAGATAGTTGAAAAAAGCCATGACCTCATCTCTGGGAAAGCTAAGACGGAAATTCAGCATAGTAGCCAGTGTTCAGATGGCAAACTAGAGTTATTTGCAATGTGATTGCCAGGAGAAAGTTCTGTAAATGACTAGCTGATATGGCAGTCACTGTCAGGTGTCTTCACATCCAACACTTGCCTGGTTAAAGGGCAGGAGACAGCTTTGCAGTTCTTGTTCATAGAAAGGGATGCAAGATAAGATGGCTTTGCCACCTTTTCAGGTATTAAACCCTGTGTTCTTCACCCAGAATGGAATTGTTTTTCCTACTTAAATTCATGTTGTATCTTCACTTTCCATCATAGTCTCATACTTAGCCATTGACATCATTGGGAGTAGACTGACCTGTTTAAAAGCTTGTTTCCACTACAAATTTCTGCTTTTGCTTTGGAAGTGTACCATCTTCACATGCAGACATGCAAGAGCTTTATCTCAAGTATTTGATGTTCAGTTCAGACTTTCTGACTCAGTTTAGTCTATGTGCTATTCTACCATGAACAGAAGATTTCTCTTTTGCCAGATCAACCCCTTTCTGCACTAATCTTGTGATTGTTGTTATTATCATTTTTTTTCACAACTGAAGATTTTAGTTAATGAAAAAGAAATTCCAGTGAGACTATCTTGCAGTTACCTCCAACACAGCTGGATAGGGAAGAAAGGATAAGCCCATTGTACCTCATTTGCTAACTGTTTGATGTCATCAAAAAACTAATTAAACTATGTTGTACACATCTACTGTTCACTCAGTTTATTACAGTATCTCCAGCCAAACCTCTCACTGCCCTTTCTGAACACCAGGCTTTGCAGTTATATGACTTGGCTTTTCGGTGTGCAAACATTATGCTAAAAACATCCATCCAACAAAGTCAGAAATAGCAGTGCACTGATTTCCTCAGTTCAGCCTCACAAAAATCTGCACAGTCCATTAGTAAAGTGCATGCCATGTTTCCATTTAGTATGGTCCAAATAATGTTTGCTCCATTAGCTCCTCTGGAAGAAATCAGTTGCATGAGTTTAATTTAAATAACATTAAATATGTGTAGAAAGAAATGAAAACAGTTGCATACATTTTCATGTAAGTGAATACTGCCCTTGTTAATGGTAACAAATCTCCTCTCATATGGTGTTTTTAGTGAAGTTTCACAGTTCCACATCTCTGCTGAGGGCCTATCTTGAAAGCCACAGGCTGTGAGGTGTCAATAGAGGCAGAATGAGTCTTTTATACTGAACAGCCCAAGTAGTTATAACTGGAGATGCTTCTACACAGAGAACAGCAGACTTAGAGGGGTTCAGAGAATCATAGAATATCTTGAGTTGGAAGGGACCCTTAAGGATCATTGGGTCAAACTTCCTGAGCTCTAGCAGGAACACTAAACCATTTAACTAAAAGCATCATCCAGGTGCTCCTTTAACTGTCACTGTTGCTGCAACCACTTCCTGGGGAATCTGGTCTTAGTGACTGACTGGTGTCCAGTCTAAACTTCCTCTGACTTTATTCCCTTTCCTCATGTCCTATCACTGCTCACCACAGAGAGGAGATCAGCACCTGCCTCCCCTCTTCCCCCCTGGAGAAAGCTGTAGACTATGGTGAGATCACTGCTCAGCAACATGGTCACCCCTCAGCCTTCTCTCATACCAGCTGAACCAACCAAGTGACCTCAGCTGTTCCCCATCAGTCTTGCCCTCAAAGCCTTTCCCCATCTTGATCACCCTCCCCTGGACACGCTAGTTTGGTGTCTAGTCCATAGTTTGATGCCCTTCTTTTACTGGGCACCCAAAATGACACACAGCTCTCAAGGTGAGGCCACACCAGTGAGGAGCAGAGCTGAAAAATCCCCTCCCTCCAGCAGCTGGCACTGCTGTGCTTGATGCACCCAGGATACGTTTGGGCCTTTTGGCTGCCCAGTTTGGTTCACCAGTTTTCAAACTGGTATTGGCTGCTGTGCTACCATGGAGTAAGCAGTTTTCAAAATACAATTGTTTTCTTGTCTAGGTGCCCTGGAGCAAAAGCAAGGTAGGAAACAAAAAATGAATCACTGAAGAGTTGTTCCTGCATCCTCAAACGCCAAGGCTAAAGCACGAGTGTAATTTCCCTAGTGGAATCTATTCTTAATGATTGTGAACCAATAGGCATAGCAAGGAATGAGCCAAACACACATATCTGTGCAAATGCACACAGCTACAGACACAAATGTCATTGCTAATGGGGCATTAACATAAGGAAGGGAGGAAGTGGCACTGGGGAAGGCCACCTGTTTGTAATGCTGAAGGTGGGAAAGAGGGCTTGTGCCCACTGACATCATGCTGCAAAGCCTCTGTGCTCAACACAGCAGCACCCATCTTAGCTGCCAGCTTGTGTGTTTGGCTGCTCAAACAGACAGGACCTGAACACTCAGCTTTGTGTATGGTGAGATGGGAAACTAAATATTTTCAGTCCTGTTCCTTGCACCTCCTGAGATCTCCACATCATGGGCAGCAGAGAGGAGTGTACAGCATTTTGCTTTTGAGCATCTTCTCAATGGCTGTAAGACTTTTTTCTTTTCTGTTATGATTTTTGTTTTCTTCTTGAGAAACTGTCTATCCTGAGGTCACTCTTCTGGTTGAATCTTCCCTTGCCTGCACTGCTAAGATAAGCTCCATTTCAGAGTGGATCACCATAAATCTTGTATTTTAAACATATTGTCAAAAGTAGAAAATAGTTGGACTATCTGAAGCATCAGAGAGATCTTGCAATCTCTTTTTCCTTTGTGATAAGAACAGAAAATTGCTTGATTCCAATGCAAATTCCTCTCCTTGCTTGATCTGCTCATCTCTGTCTATTGTGCTGTAACAATCTCCTGTGTGAAGAAATCTTGAGTCGTGAAGAGAGATAATAAATATATTCCATGGTTCACTGCTGCTCTGCAAATGATTTCTATAACTTAGATAAAGGGTGTGATTATCCTTTCCCTGTAACTCACCCTTTTCAAGTCTTTGATACCTGTGTTTATCCAGGTTGCAAAATGGCTGAAGTATATGACAAGGAAAAATAGATGATTGTCAGTGTCTTAATTAATGCATTGAGTAAACATTGAGAAATGGAATGAAGAAATGGAATTTTGGAATAAGGAGTTAATATTTTCAATCTTTTTCACTTGCAATGTTTTCTTAATTCAAAACAGAGACAGAAAATTTGAGTTTTTATTGATCTTTCTCTATAAAACCAGCCTGTTTAATTTCTCAAATCACAAAATGATCTTGGAGCCAAAATTAGGAAGACAAATTTTTGCAACTTCAAAGTGCTTTCCTGTAAAAATTAATTGGCTAAAATTGATTCTATGTAATTGTTTAAAAATTAATTCTGCTTACTGGTTTATTCATTCTGCTTACTGGTATATTCATTCAGTTTTTTACCATGCTGTTCAGTACTAAGTGTGGATGCACACACTAATGCAGGACTCTGAGTTTCGAGGGCCTGGACAGCTTTTTCCCAAGGAGAGCTACTGAAAAATTGCCCCAGACTGCTGCTAAACAGAAATTCTTGCTGGGTGGACCTTTTAAAAAATATTTAGGTGCCATAATTCAAAAGAAGCTTTCACCAGATGAACACTGATTTGATTTTAGCAAAATCTTAGTTCAGCATAGGGATATTTCCTATGCAGAAAATGACAGAGTTGGAAAGTTTCATCAGCTGTACCTTGGTGGGATTTTCAGTATTTCCCACCTACTTTTTAGACCAGCAATGCTCCATCCTGTATGACCTTTTGCTGTGATCTGCGTGAAAGATGTGAAAGATCTCACATGAAAGATCTGCGTGCTGGACGCCCTGAAGCACCTCTCAGAGCTGAGGGTAGAAGTCAAGAACCTCTTCAGGTGCAGTTTCAGGTTTGAGCCCTGAGAACCAAGCAAGGAAATGTACAGACATTGGATTTGCATGTTGGTTTGTGTAGTCTAAACTTCATGTGAAGGTCATGAGCTCATGCTGTAGTTACCTTTGTCACATCCTCTGAGCTTCTCACTGGGTGTCCTGGGTATAGTTTTTCTAAAGAATGTTTATGTTGTCTCTCCTGTTCTGCTACTAAAATTTATAATTTTTTTGCTATAAAATTTAGTTAATTTTCCCATGACCCCAAAATAGGCTGGTTCCATTTTAGGCATTTACTCTGGTTGTCACAGGATGTCTTATATTGAGATAATCTCTATGTGTCTCCAGTTTCACTGCCAGTCTTCTAACTGGGATTTCAGAGGCTTGAGGGTGTGAAACTGTACATGATAAAATACTAAGCCTGACAGCATCCTGCACTTCTGCTACATGTAATGGGAAGGAGCCTCCCCATTTGCTTACTCAGAAAATTTCCCTGTGCAAAAAAATATTTTTAGCAGCATTTTATCTGTGTGTTGGAAGTGGTTCACATATATTTTATCACTTCTGTCACGTAGTGATTGTATCTGTGGCTGAATCTATGACCAAATATTGAGATATAATGAACAACATAACATGGAAAATATGGAAAATATGTTTGAGCCATCAAACAAAATTGAGAATGGGATCTCACAGTGTAAGTCTGTGTTCTGTGTTTGCCTAGAGCAAACAAGCAGGAAAGGGAAAGCATTCATGTGGAATGTGGATGAAAATAATTCAACAAGGGTTACTGTAAATACTGTAGAAAATCTCTGGTGAAAGTGGATTAAATTCCTATTACAGAGAAATTCTAAGTACTGCAACACTAAGACATGAAATAAAGAGAAGCAATAAAATAGTTTGGCTTAATAACATTGAGTATACATTAAGGAAAGAAGTATGTTTGTATTTAGTACCACAAGTGCCCTCAACAGCTTTTAGGGAAGATACAGACGCTATTTCCAGTCTTCTTTCAGGAGTGGCAAACATTATTTGCAAATTAGGCTACACAGGCTCTTTCAAGCAGAAAAGCACATATTTTTCAAGAATAGGTTATTTTCAAGAATAGGTAAACATCTGTTTGTTTCCAGGTTCCACAAAACCAATTTACTGTTTTTTTAATATTTCAAAAAATTTCCTTTTCTATTGCATATGTATAAAGATTTCTATATATTTAATATTTTTAAATATCCATGGGGAAGTCCAATATTAAGAAAATAAAGCCTGTTTTATTCTTCATATTTTAGCAAGAACAGCATAAAATCCCTTTTGAGTACAAAATATTTCCTCTGGTTTTTGTGTTTGTTGTTGTTTGGGGTTTTGGGGGGGGTTGTGGGTTTA